>CM060964.1:227742475-227794975 GCA_030765045.1 Tenodera sinensis | reverse complement strand
TTCAAACTTCCCGCCATCAACGGCGCGCCGCGCGCCACTAACGCTATGGGATAATCGTTAATCCGATTGCTTAAGGAGGGACTTTTGATTAGATTATTTATTTTTTTATTGAGAAGATGGATTGAAAAAGAGTTTAAATTATTGTTGTACGAAAAAAGGAGTACAAACCTGTTTGTTGGTTATAGAAAGTTGGTTGCAAACGATGTGTTCCGTGTGGTTTGGATGGGTAATGATGAAAGATGATTTATCCGTTGAGGAGGAAGTGCAAGTTGCCACCTTGAGGACAAGTGCGGGTGACGAAGCCGGGATTTGCAGCAGGAGGAGCCGTGGTATGTCTTGCAGGGTTGGCAGGTCGTTCCTCGACGAGAGCTCGGTACCCACTGAGGGTAAAATGAGACGTCTATGTGGATGCAAGGGGCATCCGGTGTAGGAGCTGTGTTTGCGATCGCAGACACACCCGCTGGGGTGGGGGAAGGAGTGGGGGGATGGGGTTTTCTGGCACACGAAAGAAACCGTTGAGATTTTACCACCAACCGTTGCTATTTGAGATGATTTACCCGTTGAGGAGGAAGAGCAAGTTGACACCTGGAACATAAGTTTGAGTGACGAAGCCAGAATTTGCCGCAGGAGTAGTTGTAGGTCTTGCACAGGGCTGGCATGTCGTTCCTCCACGAGAGCTCGGTCTCAGCTGAAGGCAAGATGAGACGTCTATGTAGATGAAAGAGGTATCAGGTATAAGCGCAGAGTTTGCGAACACGCCCACATCCGTTGGTGAGGAGGGGGGAAGGGGGGGGGGGGAGATTGCGATATACCGCATCCGCAGGATGGGGTTTTCTGGCACAGGAAAAAACCGTTGAGATGTTCCCACCAACCATTGCTTTTTTTTTTTTAATAAAATAATATGATTGGTGGACCTTGAGCGTGTGGATGTTGAACGAGTACTCTGTCTTGACGGACGCTAAGCATCCAATCGCCGAGAATGTGATCTGTCATAATATATGTCGGTGAATGGTCCAAGTGCGCTGATAAGCATCTGCCGAGGTACATCCGCTCTAGGTTTTTTATCATTTGCTGCATTTTGACTGCCGAGATGTATTGTTGCTCGTAGAAAACGAAAAAAGGCACGTGATTTGCGGAAGGGAGAAGTGATGTGATCTTGACGGGTGTTGGGAAGCAAAGAAGGGAAGGATCATGGAGGAATGGGGAAACGTGATATGCGGAAGTGACTTGGCGTGATCTGATTGGATAAAATAAGACGAGTTGGGATTTGGTCGTTAGGATTCCAAAATGACGATGATTGGTGGAAATAAGGTGCGTTGCCATTAGATGAAAAATGAGGAAGCAACCTTTGCCTTATAAAAAAAAGGGGAGATTTAAATCTTTTCAAGAACGAGATATGAAAATGTTGAAAAAAGCCAACATGGAATATGTTTCCAAACTTTGTATTTTTCTGAAAAAAAAAATAGCTTCAGAATTTTGCTTGAAATATTAATTATATTGATACGTATCAGTTGAATCTTGTTTTTTCCTCGTTTGCTTGTTTTTTCTTCGTCTTTTTGTTGTTTTGAACATAGGTTCATATTTCTAACGAATTTAACAGACATGCTTTAATGTTAAGCCAACAGTTAAAATCCGATAAAATGCGCAGACTATGGTTGAACACATCACACTATCAAATTAAGATAACAAGATAATTCAAGAGCTGATTAGCAAGCTTTTTTAAAATGTTTGGCATACCTTTTAAAGAAGGCGTTAATATGAGTCTCTCACACAGATAGAAAATGCTGGCAGATAATATGCAACTGTCTTCATACTCACACACAAGCGTTATGTGGCAATTACGTGCTTTGAAACCGATCTGCATTTCGCTCCCACAGAAGGCCACGGGATATGTGACTGTGTTTCCCTCACGGCTTAAGCGGCCAACAGACACAAGCCGCATACATGTCGGAACTTGTCGACGTTTGCATTTGAGCGCGTGTGAGGGTATCCAGTTACGATAAGGTGTTATATATCCCGACAGTTTACCTCGAAATATGTGATATAAGAATAAAAGCTTAAACATGTAGTTGATTGAAACATAGAATAGTTTAATGATGTTAAGCAAACCATTACAAGTAGACACACAGCGGCGCAAAATGAACAAATATATGAATATAACATAGTTTAGAGCAATAATGAATTGATTTTTTTTTTTCCTTGTTTGCTTGTCAAATCACACACACACGGTCGCTGATGTTTTTTATTGGAGAGGAAAGCGTTAGCAAATTGTTTAATTATTTCTAATACTAGCGGGATACATATGCTATCGATAGCTGGGAAAAGAATGAAGCTTATGAACAATTATTAACAACTATGAAAATAAGGATATTGAGTGCAAAAGCCGTTTGAATGTTACACATCAGAATTGTTTGCAGAAGTATAGTATTAATTTAGGAGAAATGTTGTTACTTTCACTGTCCTTCCTTCTACAAACTATTTCATACACATGACGGAGAACAGAAGACAACGGAGAGTTATCACAAAAGAAAACAAAAAAGAAAAACAGAGAAATATAAGGTATTTTGAAAATTAAAACTGACAGCAAAGAATATATTGGGAATTGATAATGTTAGAAGTGTATTTTGTCTCATTTGTGTTTTTTTTCAGCTTAGCAAGTTTCTGAGTGCCTGTTACGATTAAAAGCGTATACCAAGGAATATACACTTGATTCAAGTTAAGATAACAAGATAATTCAAAAATATGGATTATACTAGCTGAAATATGCATTGTTACCCGTAGTTTGATGATTTATCGCTACAACTATGAGACGTTGGATTTTGGTTGTGCAAGCACATAGCTTAAACAAAGATTTAATTAAAAACTCTTATAAAACAGAAAGTAAACAAAATAAACACACCAGGAAAACACAATCCAAAACACAAAACTCCGTTGCACAAACATGGATGCAATTCTCTTTGCACACGCACAGTAGATGGGGAAAAAAGTGTTCGCTTGACACGGAGGCGTCCGACGGACGACGGCCACGGAGAGGATGCCGGCGACAATGCAATGCTACCTCTATTTACTATACGCACCAGAGAAATTAAAAATTATAAGAATAAAGCAAAAAACCGTTAAAAACAGCTAAATACGACTTCATATGACCAATGAGAACTGACGGTGCGGCACCTGGGTGCATTTTCTCTGGGTTCTCCGGTTTCCCCTCCGCTAATTCCTCCAATTGCTCCATCATCACGTTTCAAAATCATCCATTTCACCTGCATTTCATATCATTCTCTTCCTCAGGATCATACTTTGTGATAGGCTGACAACCCGCTTCCAGGTGTTCACTGTGTCCTGTCCATAGGTTCCTTTATTCCCCGCTAGACGTCTGGATCTGAGCACAGGCTTGTAAAGCCTTCTGGAATGCAATACTACCTCTATTTACTATACGTACTAGAGAAATTAAAAATTATAAGAAAAAAGACAAAAACCGTTAAAAGCAGCTAAATATGACTTCATATGACCAATGAGAACTGACGATGCGACGTTTGGGCGGATATTCTCTGGGTTCTCCGGTTTCCCCTCCGCTAATTACTCCACCTGCTCCATCATCACCTTTCAAAGTGATCCATTTCACCTGCATTTCATGTCATTCTCTTCCTCAAAATCATACTTTGTGATGAGCTGACAACCCGCTTCCAGGTGTTCACTCTGTCCTGTCCATAGGTTCCTGTATTCCCCGCTAGACGTCTGGACCTGAGCACAGGCTTGTAAGACCTTCTGGAATGCAATGCTACCTCTATTTACTATACGTACTAGAGAAATTAAAAATTATAAGAAAAAAGACAAAAACCGTTAAAAACAGCTAAATACGACTTCATATGACCAATGAGAACTGACGATGCAACATCTGGCCAGATTTTCTCTGGGTTCTCCGGTTTCCCCTCCGCTAATTCCTCCACCTGCTCCATCATCACCCTTCAAAGTCATCCATTTCACCTGCATTTCATATCGTTCTCTTCCTCAGGATCATACTTTGTGATAGGCTGACAACCCGCTTCCAGGTGTTCACTCTGTCCTGTCCATAAGTTCCTGTATTCCCCGCTAGCCATCTGGACATAAGCACAGGCTTGTAGGACCTTCTGGAATGCAATGCTACCTCTATTTACTACACGTACTAGAGAAATTAAAAATTATAAGAAAAAACCCAAACCCGTTAAAACCAGCTAAATACGACCTCATATGACCAATGAGAACTGACGATGCGACGGCTAGGCGGATTTTCTCTGGGTTCTCCGGTTTCCCCTCAACTAATTCCTCCAACTCCTCCATCATCACGTTTCAAAATCATCCATTTCACCTGCATTTTATATCATTCTCTTCCTCAGGATCATACTTTGTGATGGGCTGACAACCCGCTTCCAGGTGTTCACTATGTCCTGTCCATAGGTTCCTGTATTCCCGGCTAGCCCTCTGGACCTTTAGCACAGGCTTGTAGGACCTTCTGGAATGCAATGCTACCTCTATTTACTATACGTACTAGAGAAATTAAAAATTATAAGAAAAAAGATAAAAACCGTTAAAAACAGCTAAATACGACTTCATATGACCAATGAGAACTGACGATGCAACGTCTGGGCGGATTTTCTCTGGGTTCTCCGGTTTCCCCTCCGCTAATTCCTCCACCTGCTCCATCATCACCCTTCAAAGTCATCCATTTCACCTGCATTTCGTATCGTTCTCTTCCTCAGGATCATAATTTGTGATGGGCTGACAACCCGCTTCCAGGTGTTCACTCTGTCCTGTCCCTAGGTTCCTGTATTCCCCGCTAGACGTCTGGATCTGAGCACAGGCTTGTAAGACCTTCTGGAATGCAATGCTACCTCTATTTACTATACGTACTAGAGAAATTAAAAATTATAAGAAAAAAGACAAAAACCGTTAAAACCAGCTAAATACGACTTCATATGACCAAGGAGAACTGACGATGCGACGTCTGGGTGGATTTGCTCTGGGTTCTCCGGTTTCCCCTCCACTAATTCATCCAACTGCTCCATCATCACCTTTCAAAATCATCCTTTTCACCTGCAGTTCATATCATTCTCTTCCTCAGGATCATACCTTGTGATAAGCTGACAACCCGCTACCAGGTGTTCACTCTGTCCTGTCCATAAGTTCCTGTATACCCCGCTAGCCGTCTGGACCTAAGCACAGGGTTGTAAGCGACGGCCACGGAGAGGATGGCGGGGACAATGCAATGCTACCTCTATTTACTATACGTACTAGGGAAGTTAAAAATTATAAGAAAAAAGCCAAAAACCGTTAAAACCAGCTAAATACGACCTCATATGACCAATGAGAACTGACGATGCGGCGGCTGGGCGGATTTTCTCTGGGTTCTCCGGTTTCCCCTCCACTAATTCCTCCAACTCCTCCATCATCACGTTTCAAAATCATCCATTTCACCTGCATTTCATATCATTCTCTTCTTCAGGATCATACTTTGTGATGGGCTGACAACCCGCTTCCAGGTTTTCACTCTGTCCTGTCCATAGGTCCCTGTATTCCCCGCTAGCCGTCTGGACCTAAGCACAGGCTTGTAAGACCTTCTGGAATGCAGTGCTACCTCTATTTACTATACGTACTAGAGAAATTAAAAATTATAAGAAAAAAGACAAAAACCGTTAAAAACAGCTAAATACGACTTCATATGACCAATGAGAACTGACGATGCGACGTCTGGCCGGATTTTCTCTGGGTTCTCCGGCTTCCCCTCCGCTAATTCCTCCACCTGCTTCATCATCACCTTTCAAAGTCATCCATTTCACCTGCATTTCATATCGTTCTCTTCCTCAGGATCATACTTTGTGATGAGCTGACAACCCGCTTCCAGGTGTTCACTCTGTCCTGTCCATAGGTTCCTGTATTCCCCGCTAGACGTCTGCCCCTAAGCGCAGGCTTGTATGACCTTCAGGGAAGGAAGAAGAAGAAGAAGGGTTAACTGTCACATTTTTACGACTCTTTCCCAGGCTTTATGACACACCATACCTGTATTAACGCTCACGAAATGATTTTCCTGCGCTCGCATACGACTTATAATTTCATTTTTTTCTCACAAAAACACGTGATAACACTAGTAAAATCTTTCGAAAAATGTTCCATGGAACAAGCAGATTAGGGTAGAGACATTTTCATTAAAATCCTCGTGTCGCATTTATATATTACAAATATCAACTTTGTTTCTTAATGTGCTTGTCGTGTTTGAAGTATGCTGTTCTCACATACGTACGCACACGGACCTTTGTGAAAAAAATGCTTTTTCAGGGGTCCTCAAAACATATATTTTCGGTGAAATCTCGACATGGAATTTTTTTTTGGTGGGGGGGGGCGAAATGCAATGGTTCCAAGACTTACTATCCGTAATAGAGAAATTTAAAAAAAAAAGAAAGAAAGAAAGAAATAATATCATAACGTGTCAAATAACTAAATGAATGCATGAATGAATAACTAATTTTATTAAAATCTTCGTGTCGCATTTATATATTATAAATACCATCTTTGGTTCTTAATCTCCTTTTCGTTTTTTGATGTATGCTGTTCTCACATACACACGCACGCAGACCTTTGTGAAAAAATGCTTTTTTTAGGGGACCTCAAAACATATATTCCGGTGAAATCTCCACATACAATGTTTGGGCGAAATGGAATAGTTCCCCCGGCTTCCTATTCGTAATAGAGAGATTAAAAAGAAAGAAAGGAATAATATAATGTCATGTGACACTTCCGGTGTCAGTCATCGGTTCTCATCTTGCTAGGAAAAGTAGCCTACGTGTCTTTCTGACATAGCTAAAAACAAATCCAGCCCACGCCACAACTCGAGTTCGCTTCTCCCCCCCCCCCCCACCCCCCCAACCACCGCCCATCTTGCCACGGTATGACAACAGGCGCGTGCGCAAGTCCAGTGTTTTTCCTAGAAAACCCCCATCTTGCATACCGGAAATCTGGTAATGATTGCCTCAGGTATTTTAAAGTAGCATCTTGCCACGTCAGTCGATTTCCCCCAACTGTCGGCAAAAAAACTGCATTTTCAGTATTTTCTTGCACATTTCCAATATCGTTTAAAGTGCCAACGGTCATATTTCGTAGCAGAAATCTGTTTCTTGATTCATCAGCGTTTTTTAAACTAGCATCTTGCCTCGAGTGTTATTCAGTTGCTTGGATGATCGTCATGGGATCTTTCTCCGTGTCAAGCGAACACTTTTTTCCCCATCTACTGTGCGTGTGTAAAGAGAATTGCATCCATGTTTGTGCAACAGAGTTATGTGTTTTGGATTGTGTTTTCCTGGTGTGTTTATTTTGTTTACTTTCTGTTTTATAAGAGTTTTTAATTAAATCTTTGTTTAAGCTATGTGCATGCACAACCAAAGTCCAACGTCTCATAGTTGTAGGGATAAATCATCAAACTACGGGTAACAATGCATATTTCAGCTAGTATAATCCATATTTTTGAATTATCTTGTTATCTTAACTTGAATCAAGTGTATATTCCTTGGTATGCGCTTTTAATCGTAACAGGCACACAGAAACTTGCTAAGCTGAAATAAAAAACACAAATGATACAAAATACACTTGTAACATTATCAATTCCCAATATATTCTTTGCTGTCAGTTTTAATTTTCAAAATACCTTATATTTCTCTCTTTGTTTGTTTGTTTGTTTGTTTGTTTGTTTTTTTTTTTTTTGTGATAACTCTCCGTTGTCTTCTGTTCTCCGTCTTGTGTATGAAATAGTTTGTAGAAGGAAGGACAGTGAAAGTAACAACATTTCTCCTAAATTAATACTATAATTCTGCAAACAATTCTGATGTGTAACATTCAAACGGCTTTTGCACTCAATATCCTTATTTTCATAGTTGTTAATAATTGTTCATAAGCTTCTTCATTCTTTTCCCAGCTATCGATAACATATGTATCCCGCTAGTATTAAAAAAATAATTAAACAATTTGCTAACGCTTTCCTCTTATCCCATAGCGTTAGTGGCACGCGGCGCGCGGCGCGCCGTTGATGGCGGGAAGTTTGAAAATTTGAAATTAACTACGCTCACAGAAAAAAAAAAAAAATTCAAATTCTCAAATTTAACGACATCTTAAGTTTTTCACTCTGTCGCATTTTCATGGCGCGAAATTTGACATACATTAAATGGCGCGAACATTTGAACATTTGAAATCTACCACTTGGCGGGAAAAATTTCAAATTTTCAAATTTTCCGCCATCTTGAAATTTTCAAATTTCCCGCCATCAAAATGCGACGCTAGCGCCACGCGACACTAACGTCATCTAGCGGCGAAAATATCGTTAATCCAATTGCTTAAGGAGGGACTATAACTACTCAGGTTTCTCGACCCGTAGGTCACTTACGCAAAATGCGCCCTTAAAACATTTGCGTCCCTTTCATACTTCTGTTGCATTGTTTACATGTTTATTCTTCATTTATTTGTTTATTTATGCGCTTAATTGACATTGCTTCAACAGTGTATTCTCACGCTGGGACGATAAACACATTCAATATAAGAAAACTAGAGTACATGATCATATTTACTTGGACTACATTCCTCTAGTTACTTTATTAATTATATATATACCGGGAGCAAGGGAAGTCATTACATTAATTTAAAACAGTGATAGATCTCGATATTTGGAACACACTTTGTATCTTTCGCTTTTGTCTCCGGTCATTTCCTACGGAGATATTTTAGTTTTCTCGTAAACAAGCTGGCAACACTGCAGATTTTGTGGGTGTCACTTTCCCCAGCTCAGAACATAAACAAACACAGTAAAGGTGCTTCTTGAGAACACAGACAAATACCCTGCCTTGTCCTTCTGTGTTTACTGCGCGAGGGTAGGCCAATCACAAGCGTTAGCTTCCAAAACATTAAAGCGAAAGTGCCCGACCTGCTTACATTCACAAACCAGGTCAATTCCCTCACAAACCTCAACGAAATGTTGTCGACTTGTGTGAAAAACCTGCTTGGAGTATTCCTTCAGGTCTTTTAAGTGATTAATTATTTCGAAATCCTGTGTGAAGTCGCATAATTACTACCGAAGCTCTGTCAGAAATAAGTTACTCTATGCATCTTACAACTGTTATCTGCGTACATTCCTGTAGAAATACGCATCCAAGTTGGATCAAAAACCATTTATTTTTTCAAAATCGGCTGATGAAAGAACAAAATGTAATTAAACTTTTGTTTGTAATGCTTCTATGAAGCACATATTAGAAGTAATGTAATGTACTGTACTTATAGGAACGCCAGTTGTAGCCACAGTATGTGCAATCCGCGGGCCTCACTTCGTGTCCCGTCCTTTAAAGTAATTGTACACATTTTAAATGATGTGTGCCATCACGAGATTTGTGCAATCTCTATTGTGCGCCACTACTCGTGTCTGAATGACTGCGTAAACCTTGCAACTCTCTCTGAGTTGTTTTGGATTCTATACAGGCACCGGCCCCGCGATGACCCTGTGTCCCCATTCCGATGTCTCAAAAGGCTATGAATAAGGTATAAATATGCCGTATCAATTGGGTTCTTTTACCATTAATTCTGATATTTCTGTCCAAATGCTCTCCTCGGTGTGATTTTTGTAATTATCACATATGAGGTCATAAAGACCAGGGTTTCACCCCACTAAGTCGACCAAGAAGCACAAAATGAATAACAAATACACACCTTCTTCTGCACCAGTTAATGCCATTTTTCCATACACACGCCAACGCTTAGCGACTATACTCATGCTCTGAGCAGTTATGCCGAAACGACGTAGAGGCATGAGGGCATGAGTGCTCCAGACCTCAAGCCACGCCTTGCCGTGAACGCCACGCTGCTAGGGAATTATACCTTAAGGTGTTTTGTTTACAAACTCAGGCCACGAGGCACACGCCACTAGGTGTTTTGTTTACAACTGAGGCAGTGCTAGCCGCGAGACAAACGCCAGTAAGGTGTTTTGTTTACAACCGAGGCAGTGCTAGCCACGAGGCACACGCCAGTCAGGTATTTTGTTTACAACTGAGTCAGAGGCACATGCCAGTCAGGTGTTTTGTTTACAACTGAGGCAGTGCTAGCCACGAGGCACACGCCAGTAAGGTGTTTTGTTTAGAACTGAGGCAGTACTAGCCACGAGGCACACGCCAGTAAGGTGTTTTGTTTAGAACTGAGGCAGTGCTAGCCGCGAGACACGCCAGTAAGGTGTTTGGTTTAGAACTGAGGCAGTGCTAGCCACGAGGCACACGCCAGTCAGGTGTTTTGTTTACAACTGAGGCAGTACTAGCCGCGAGACACACGCCAGTAAGGTGTTTTGTTTAGAACTGAGGCAGTACTAGCCACGAGGCACACGCCAATCAGGTGTTTTGTTTACAACTGAGGCAGTGCTAGCCACGAGGCACACGCCAGTCAGATGTTTTGTTTACAACTGAGGCAGTGCTAGCCGCGAGGCACACGCCAATCAGGTGTTTTGTTTACAGCTGTGGCAGAGGCACACGCCAGTCAGGTGTTTTGTTTACAACTGAGGCAATGCTAGCCGCGAGGCACACGCCAATCAGGTGTTTTGTTTACAGCTGTGGCAGAGGCACACGCCAGTCAGGTGTTTTGTTTACAACTGAGGCAATGCTAGCCGCGAGGCACACGCCAATCAGGTGTTTTGTTTACAGCTGTGGCAGAGGCACACGCCAATCAGGTGTTTTGTTTACAGCTGTGACAGAGGCACACGCCAGTCAGGTGTTTTGTTTACAACTGAGGCAGTGTGATGTTGTAGTGTTTAACGCTCGCTTTTACTACTACGGCACCGCAGGCGGTGACACTGATGATACATGGAATGAAGATGGAGCACCGGTGGAATGAGATGGCGGGGGAAACCGGAGCACCCGGAGAAAACCCGCCCTGACGCCGCTTCGTCCACCACGAATACCACATGCGGGTCCCTGGGATCGAACCCGGGCCGCCTAGGTGGTAGGCGAGCGCGCTAACCGCTCGGCCACGGCGCCGCCGAACTGAGACAGTGCTAGCCGCGAAGCAGACGCCAATCAGGTGTTTTGTTTACAACTGAGGCAGTGCTAGCCGCGAAGCACACGCCAATCAGGTGTTTTGTTTACAACTGAGGCAGTGCTAGCCGCGAGGCACATGCCAGTCAGGTGTTCTGTTTACAGCTGAGTCAGAAGCACACGCCAGTCAGGTGTTTCGTTTACAACTGAGGCAGCGTTAGCCGCGAGGCACACGTCAGTCAGGTGTTTTGTTTACGACTGAGGTAGTACTGGTCTGGAAGCACATGCTGGTCGGATGCAACAGAGGCCGCTGGCGTGTGCGTGGACAGCACAGCGTTGCCATTTACATTGCCGAGAAAATGAAATTTTTACAAAACGATTAAACCTACCGAAACGCAACCTAGCAGTTTATATTTCTGACACCTGCAGCTATTAGCCAGGTTATTCTGGCTGAAGCAGAACCTTCCACCCTGAATACCTAAACTACGCCACTAATTATGGACTCCATAACAGGGACAATAATTGGATATATTGTATTCACCTCACTTTCTTTACTTTACTACAAACTATTCTTCATAAAAGGCCTCATTCTTCTATGTCTTGTCAGCCGAGTTTAATTTTCATAATACATTTATACTTTCGCCGTCAATGTCCATTCAGCAGTCTAAAATGATCTGATTTTTTAAAAGTGAATCGCTTTAATATTGCATGTTCCTTGCCTGACCACGAAAATAGCGTCTTCGCAGTTGAGAAAAGGGATGTGGTGATGTGATGTGTGTAGGAACGGAAGGGAGACACCTTGACCCATCGTGACCCCGACATGGATCTATTGCGGGTTACCATCTCCCCAGGGGGGAGGGATGAGGTGAAGTGAGACCGTAAGCTGGTCAGAGAGTAGAGCCAGCGAAGCCCGGAGGCGCACAGAAGTCCCTAATACTTACGGAAGTTTACACCTAGTGCATGACCGAAGCGTTTCCCCCAACCAGGGAGAGGGCGACGAAACGACCCTTGCCGCCCGGGCAACAACTTCCAGAAGGGGCCAGGGAAGAGTTTACAGAACGCAAGGATCTGTGCCATCTGTCCGCATTTGCCGGAATATGCCGCGCTACCAACCAAACCGGAAAGATCACAGGGGAGGGAACTGAGAAAGGAAAGGAATCCGTGGAGAAGAGAATCCACCCCAGTAATCACCAGGTGACAAGGGGAAGCCACGGAAAAACCCAAGTCAGAGTGGTCGGTCGTCGGGGATCGAATCCGGGACCTCCCGAATGCGAGTTGCACACGTTCCCGTGGCGCCACCTCACTCGGTTAGAAAAGTGAAGTATTCAAAA
Organism: Tenodera sinensis; assembly: GCA_030765045.1. NCBI lineage: Eukaryota > Metazoa > Arthropoda > Insecta > Mantodea > Mantidae > Tenodera > Tenodera sinensis. Next base: position 227,782,623 of record CM060964.1, on the reverse strand, counting down.
ATTAAAGGAATGACAAGGAGTATCTCCAAAATGGCTAACGTCACCATTTGCTTTCATGTTTGCTTTCATGATATTTGTATTTCTTGTATAATAGCTATTCCTAGGAAATTCAAAATATGTATTTTATTCGACATGAACAACTTTATTTACCATGTACTTAAATAGTATACCTTTTTTTTTCTAGGAATGCCTTTTCTTGGATTTAGGGAGCCTGAAAACACACACTGCCATTGAAATCTCGGTATCGAAATTTTGGGTTGAATGCAGAGCTTCCTCTAGCTACCATAAGTAAGTAGTACACAAAAATCAGAAAGCCGTTTTGGTGGAATTACAGTGCAGTGTTTTTTTAAATGCATTTTAAAATATAGGATTGCCGCCTTGTAGGAGGTATCACTGATCTTTAGTTTTGAGCTTTAGCGTCTTTAAAGTAAGTTCGATGAGGAGGAGAGCAGATGTCAAATCCGCACCCCTCTCCACTTTGACTATTAGCGCATGCAATTCTTCACTAATCGCTGTTCCACCCTTTGAAATCCCAGTGGCATCCCATTCTCTTGCGTTGCAAATCATTACCGATATGATCCATTTCACTATAACCTTAGGGCTTTTCATTCTCGTGCAATTATGGAGCTCTTTTTCCCTCGGAAGTTGCTAGTAAAACGATCTGAAATAAAACTGTCTCCTCTCAGATATTCCGAATGCTTATCAAAGCTATTAAGTGAGACTTCAAAAGGAAGAAAAAGTTTCATCAAAAGTGTGCGATTTCGTTCCAATTTTCATTCACCTAAGGTTTCAAAATCTTTTTTTAAAGAGTTTTAAAACAAAATCTCATGGTACAAAATCTGAGTAATATTTATATTAATATTAAAAATACAATTTGTGTGTGTGTGGGCGCGCGCGCGTGTGTGTTTCAATCTCAAAAGCCGTTGAATCGATTCTGACGGACACAAGGCTGTAAAACATCTTCCTAATTTCAATTCCTAAAATTCTAAAAAGGATTTACAATGCCTTCGTTAAGAGGGGTATGGAAAAGAAAATATTCCGAGGAATTTACAAACAAAATCCGGTTAAATTTTATTCCAAGCATGGCCATAATGTAGCACTTAAGTAAACAGCAGACAGCTTAAAAGGTGACAATTGATCCTGCTTATAAAAGTACGAACGGCATGTTATATTTATTTCCTTAATAACCATTTATCAAATATTGCAGATGTGTATATAATGTAAGAGCTCTTGATAACTCTTAGTCGAATTCTATAGATGTATGCCATAACGTTTCTGCATACCAAAGTCATCTAATTACCAAGAAAGTTTTGTTTTGTTTCCTTTGCGCTTATGTTGGTTAGTCTGTCCGGTGTGAGTGAGTGAGTGGCGTGTAAGGGCCCGTTGACACCTAGGTCATTTGGACCCCAAGTCAAGTTAATAGGTTAAAACACTCACAGATCGCCGGTTAAAAACTGAGCTAAATCGCACAACCAAAAAGCGCTAAAACAGTTAAAAGATCAAACGGTTAATGTTAAAGCAGTTAAAACGTAAAAAGTGAATGATAAAATACTCAAGGTATAAAAAAATGAATAAAAAACTACACATCTGATTGCAGATTTGTAAATCCTAAAATTAAAACCTTAACAATAAAAAACACAAGCAATACTTCTTTGGCGAATCCAATTTCAGCGACGAATCGCAGCACCGTATCTACGGAGACTGGGTCTTCACCTAGGATAGACCGCAGACTAAAACCCAGGCCAAACGACTGGCGTACCGGGGCATACCGTGGACAATCAAGCAAAACGTGCGACACGGAGAGTTGGACGTCGCACGTGTGACAGACAGGTGCCGGGTCACCGCGCAAATGGTGGCCATGAGTGGCGCGTGTGTAACCTATGCGTAACCGCGTTAAAATGACCTCTGACCGAACGCGAATCCCTGCAAGAAGTCCGCCAGGGTTTTACCGAGTTCTTGATTACCCATAATTGGCTGCCAGTCAGCTCTTCCCAAGATTTCTGCCAAAGAGAATAAAGATGGCAACGGAAGTATCGCTGCGCATCTGCCTCCTTGCCGGGAATACCCACAAGGCCTGGGATCCATGTAAAAACAAACTGGTATCCTCGAGAGACTAACTGTGAAATGAATGCCTGGATTTTAATTATCAATGCTGATGTGCCGAGAAACTGTTGCAACGCCTGAACAGCACTCATGGAGTCGCAGCATATGATGAAGCTGTCAGGAACCGAACTAGAGATAAAGAGTAAGAAATAAAAGATGGTAAACAGCTCGGCAGTAAAAACGAAACTGTTGTCCGGAAGTCTGTACTTATGAGCCTCGCCTTTGTACATGATACTACATCCTGTACCACTCCCCACCTGGGACCCGTCGGTAAATACCGGTGTGCAAGTCCGGTAACGTCTCAGGAGCTCGGTGAATAGTTGGCGAAACAGAGAGTTAGGAGTAGCCACCTTCGCATAGCCCGAAAGCTCCAGGTCGAACCGCGCGCGCTGGAGTTGCCAAGGAGGGTAGCGGCCTATAGACGATCGCTCTACATGGGGCATGCGAAGATCATGTGCAGTGAGCTGTTCACGAAATCGTATACCACTTGGACGCGAGATAGTGATATTACGTATATAACGTTGGGCGAAGTCGGGACGTAACACGCATTGGAACGAAGGATGACCGGGGTGAGCGGCCAACCGTGCCACGTAGGAACTGAGTAAAAACGAACGTCGCACAGACAGTGGAGGTTCGCCAGAATCAGCATACGGACACGCAATTCGACTAGTTCAGAAAGCCCCAGTGGCCAGACGGATACCAGTATGACGAACAGTGTCTAAAAGGCCGAGTTTAGAGGCGGACGCCGTACCATATATAGAACAGCCGTAGTCTAGTTTGGACCGGTACAACCTCTACATTACCGTGCGATCGCCGCCCCAAGATGCACCAGATAAAACCCAGAGTATTCGAAGCGAACGATCGCAGGAAACACGAAGATGTCGAATATGGTGCTCCCATGTGAGTTTGCTGTCGAGCTGTAGGCCCAAGAACTTCAAGTGCGGAACAAACGGTAGACGTGTGCCACGCAAATAAAGATCAGGGGGAGGGTGTACGTCACGAAGTCGATGGAAGTGGACACACTGTGTTTTGGTAGTGGAAAACTTGAAGCCCGTGTGAAACGCCCACTCGGCGATGGATGTTATGATCAACTGCAGTTGACGTTCAATATGCTCAAGATTATACGAGCGATAATATACAGCAACATCGTCAACATATGGGGACATCGGGATTCCGCTACGAACAACACTGGCGTTAATCGCAACGGCGAAAAGCGTGACACTTAGAATCGACCCCTGGGGCACACCATTCTCCTGGATCTTCTGTTCGGAGAGCGTGTTGCCTATGCGGACACGAAAATGGCGAATTAATAAAAAGTTAAAAAGAAAAACGGCTAAGTGACCACGCAAACCATAACCGTGCAGAGTACGAAGGATGCCATAACACCATGTAGTGTCGTAATCCTTCTCCAGATCAAAGAAGACACCCACAACATGGTGCTTCATCAGAAAGGCGTTTTTAATGTAACTTTCCAGGCGTGTGAGATTGTCTACACTGGAGCGATGGCGGCGAAAGCCGCACTGACCATTGTTCAGCAGGTTATTCTTCTCTAGCCACCACACTAAGCGAGTGTTAATCATACGTTCTAAGGTCTTATAGACCACACTCGCTTAGCAAATAGGGTGGTAGCTAGAGGGAAGTGTCCGGTCTTTTCCGGGCCGAGGGGTGGGGATGAAAATACCCTTGCGCGAGGAAGACGGGAAAACCTGCTCACGCCACATGCGGTTATAAACGCTCAGAAGGAGGGAGGTGGAAGATGAAGCAGCATTTGTCGGTGGATAACATCAGGACCAGGAGAAGAGTCGTGGGCGAGAGATAAAGAATGCTCCAGCTCTGCAACGGTAAAAGGTACGTTGTACGCTTCACTGCTGTCACTGTTAAAATTTAGAATTATCCGCTCCGCAGATTCCTTGATAGGTGTAAATCCTCTATCCTAGCTAATCGTCTGGCTAGCAGCAGCAAAACAATTGGCAAGGGCGTCGACTATATCCTTCTCGCTGGTGTAACGCGAGCCGTTGATGGCAAGACCGGGGATGACCGTCGGGCGACAATTGCCGTACATACGCCGAACAGCAACCCAGACACGTTGAGCCGAAGTACGACGGGAAAGGGAAGAGGTGTAGGCTTCCCAAGATCGACGTTTTGCGCTGCGAGAGTGTTTAAAAGCGATAAAATGTTCTTCTGTTGGGCGTACAGTAAACACACGCAGAGCACGTTTGCGTGCTTTAATGGCCAAACGGCACTCCTCGACCACCAGGGCACAGGAACTTGTCATGGGGTGGATGAGCCTCGAGGAATGCTGGAATCCGCTACAAGCAAGATAGAGCAGGTAAAATATTCCACCATTTCATCATTGGTGTCAAAACCATTGTCAGAGAGGTGAATGAGGGAGCGAAATTTCCCCCAATCAGCCTTGGAAATAATCCAGTGAGGATGTCGCGTTGCCGCAGGATGTTGGCCGGATAGGTGAATGTTAATTGGGTAGTGATCACTGACAAATAAGTCGGAAAGGACCAATCAATCAAGTAGAGGTACCAACGACGGACTACAAAAAGAAACGTCTAGTGCGGAGTGTGTACCATAGGCAGATGATTGAAAGGTAGGGGCACCAGTATTTAACCCTTTCAGTCCTGGTGTGCATTATAAGATACATAGGTCATTTTTTCTATTTGTACTAGTTTTAACTTTTTTTCCTGATATATTCTTGTTATACTGTCTGTCAGCAATTAAAAATACATATTTGAGACGTTTTGAATTGTAAAAAATTATTTTTTTACAATTTATATTGTAGTGTTTTTTATAAGAAAAGAAACAAAATCCATGCAACCGCAGTCAAATGATACCCCGTCATCATCCACGCGTGCCATCACACCGATTATTTTACGTGGGCCCTCCCCGTCCTTTACCACAGGCATATTTCACTGCGGTTGCCGAGACCTCAGGCTTTGAGTGCATGGTCAGTGCACTACGTGTTACCTTAACGATCACCATCAACGAACCCATTAACATTCCACTGGATTATTTCCATATTAAAAAGAGATTAGTGGCCAGTGTTTATCTTTTTCTTTTTCTTCAGTTTTACTCTGGCACACTTGGGACCATATTATGCGATGTTCGCCGTTCTCAGGCGACTCCCCTGATGTACGGGAGGCTGAAGTTCCCCTTTGGCTCGCGGAGCGAGAGCGGGACTTAATCGAAGAGGTGAGGCTACTAGCTCGAACAGTATGCCTGGAACGTGGGCGGTCATCAGGAGTTGTGGCACCCGTGGACGGTTTGGAATCTGGCGTCTGCACTGCGATTGATGTCGTCACTGTAGGTGTATTAGGACGTTGTGGAGGGGTGTTCGCCGGCCAGTCGGTTTGCGTGGAGGCATCCGATGAGGGTACGTGTTGCAAACCGACAGTGGCTACAGGAGGGCGGCGTACAGCTGACGCATAGCCTATGGTGTTAGCAGACTTCAGCTGCTCAAAGCGCCGCCGCGCTTCTAGAAATGTTAGGCGTTCCTTAACGCGCAGCTCCTGTAGGCTCTTTTCATCGCAAAACTGCGGACGCTGGAGAGAGCTTGATAGATGTTTCCCTCCACAGTTCACGTAGCAGGGGTCCCGAATACAGGCGGTGTCCTCATGTGCTGCTAAACCGCCACGCTCAAATATCGCAGGATGCGTACACGAACTCCTAGTATGCCGGAACCTCTGGCACTGAGAACAGCGCATGGGATTCGGGACATACGGGCGTACTGCAACGCGCTCATACCCACAGTAGATGTATACGGGCAAAGTAGTTCCCTTGAAGGTGAGAAACACCAATTTTAAGGGAACCTCGTTTCCATCCTGCTTTTGGGATAGGCGATACGCTTGAATGACCCTTTGATCTGAGAGGCAGGTGACAATGTCCTCCGTTTACAGATCGTCCAAGCTGGAGCTGGTAACAAGTCCCCTACACGAGTTCAATGATTTGTGTGGGGCTACCCGGACCGGGTAGGAGCCCAACAAACTCGCTTTCAATAACTTTTAGGACTGTTCAGCATTGGACGTCTCGAGCAATAGCGTACCGTCTCTCAGTCACGTTGCTTTTTTCCTGAGCCACAAATCCTGTCCACTTCGCGTTTAATATAGAACGGGCTTAGTTCTTCATCGTTTTTTTTTCATATGCCAAGGTCGTCACCAAGAAAACATCAGTAAAGAGGGTTTTGCGCGGATGCATGCTTGATTTGGACCACCTTCCGGAACCGTCGGCGTCAGCCTGCCATCCGGGGGTCAAAGGACAAAAGACACCAAAATCTCCAAGGGCTGTGCCGCCATGGAGACCCCTCCATGACTGACCTCAAGGCGTACTTCAGAGGGACTACCCTCCAATCTCCACTGCTTGTCCGCATGGGTAAACCGTTCGCCACGTGACACCCGGACTTTATGCCTCCACCACAGGAATAACCTCCTGTGGCTCCCCGCTTTAGGCCACGCTGCCTCAACGGAGTCAGCGTGGATTCAGGAAACTTCGGGTTGATTACACCGGGGTTCCGTCAGCGGTAACACGTCCGGTCGGTGATACTAACCCGACAGCATGCGGCCGTCGGGAAATTAACAGCGGCCGTGCCCTCAAAGAGCTACGTGGGTGTACATGACGTGTGGACGCACTCCGCACTAATGGCCACACACGGGGGCAGTGTGAGGGGTCCGCCCAACCTTCGCGCCTAAGACCTCCGAAGAGCACACAAGTCGGGGGCCGCGCTGAAAACCGTGGGACAGGACCTTGGAGATAGGAAAGATCCCTGCTGATGAGACAGGAGTTATAAAACTAAGGACTTGCTAATAATCAAAATGAACCTAGAGGAGGAAGAGGATGATACAAAAAAGCAACATAAAACGCTGCACGTAGCACAGTTAATGAACATGAAGGGGGTGAAATGATGGCGAGCGGCTAGGGGTCCCAGGTGCGCCAAATCCAGACCTACCATAGTAGGTTCCCCTGGGGGAAGTCTGTCCGGTATGACCTACCTGGTTAAAAGATAATAAACTTCGAGTACCACCCTCAAGCCCAAGTTCCTTAACACGGCATATTAGTAGTATAAAGAGAACAGGCTACTAAGGTTTAAAGTGAGGGAACCGACACTTTATATTTATAACGGAAATCATTTTTCTCCCTTTGCGAGCGAAAATCCATATATGGGCGACCTGTCCGGACCCTGACGAGCGAAAACCCATATATGGGTTTGGAGTCATAGAGCTATTGTGATTGGCTCCTCTCGCTCAAATAATTCATATATACTGCCAATAGATGGCAGGAAATGTTCTTTCAGATGTTTGTGATCAGTTCATCACCGATTTTCCATATTTAATAATTTCTGTCGTAGTTTTCAGTAGTGTAGGAATAAACAGTGCGGTGATTGCATCCAGTAAGCGAGAGATATTTTCATATTTTGACAGAATGGCGGGAAAGAAAGGATTGACGGAGCAAGAAATTGTAGAATTGTTGAACAAAAGTGATAGTGAGTTATCGAATTTTGTGCTCAGTGATGATGAGAGTGATATATGCGAGACGTGTGTAAGTGCAAGTGAGAGCGAGAGTGACGTAAGTGACGCTCCAGACAGCTGTACTCCTAGCTGGAAGAGGTGAGTAATTTTGACCCTGGCCCTACATCTAGTATCCCAGTGCACAATATCCAGCAGGGACCAATTGTACTTACTTCTCATTTTGATGAGAATACGCCTCCAGCAGAATTTTCGACCTATTTTTTGATGACGAAATTATCGAAATAATTACTGAGGAGACGTACTCAGGGAAACATTTAAAAAAAAAAAAAAAAAAAAAAAAAAAAAAAAAAAAAACAGGCGACACCACCAACGAATAAAGCTACTATCTCAATAGTATTGAGATAAACAAGTCGCTATGAAAATAATAATATGCACATTTTAGATATTCTGCCCTAGCTTGGTGTAACTGCACATTTCTATCAAAACTTTTAGAATTTGTTATCATTACCATTATTATTACAAATGGAAGTATTAAATATCATAATGTGACACTATTTAGTTCCTGAAGCACTGCTGGTTTATTTGTGAATACCTATATGTACGAACTACGCTGTACAAAATGGAGGAGTGCTACTTATGCCGTTTTTGTAACAACATTTTTACGCGGATTAACAAAACTTCACTCCTGGAGGACAATTATGATCCAGTTCAACAAAAAGCAAGGTATACTATGTGTTTTAGTACATTTGAGCATTTTTATATAGTTTTAACTGTATTTAATAGAGTTTCATACTTTAGCAAAATTGCCTTCCGCTCAGAGCCATAAAACACGTCCACTCGGGAAGGGTTAAAGTGAGGGAACCGACACTTTATATTTATAACGGAAATCATTTTTCTCGATGGTCGCAGATAGCGTGTATTTTCTCAGGTGATTAACTTGGCACCCTGGAAGTGCGGAGTATTCATATTCACCAACTTCACCGGACCGAAAGAACCGGCGCGCCTTCCGCCAGTTACACATAGACGACCGGCAATTCCTGAGTACGGAACACTAACTTCTGTACTAACTTACATTAGGCTTATCTGCATCACAACAGATGTTGAAATTGATGACCCTCAACGCAAACACATTCCCTGCATCTCCGAAAACAATCGTAGGGTACAGAAAATCCCCATATTATTCATGAAGTTCTTCACCACGCTGCAAATTTTGAGGTTTGGTGCGCAGCGAATGCGCGTAGAATTATCGATCCCATATATTACTACACAACAGTTGAATCACACGTTTCCATAAATTGAATTATATCATTTTTTTCCATTACTAACAAGAAACGAAAGATTGTGCAGCTGGTCTCAGCAGGATTCTGCTATAGCACACACTGCTGCTAATTCTGTGCATGAATTGGGAAGTGTGTAAGATGCCAGAATAGTTAGTCGAGGATTGTGGCCACCTCGTTCCCTTGACCTATCCCCATGCGATTTTTATTTGTGGTTTATGGGGAACGCTAAATAATAAAGTGCAAGCATCAAATCCGCACAAGTTACAAGAATTGAAGGACAAAATCACGAGAGAAGTACAGGCAATCAGTCAACGTAAACTTTTGAAGTACGCAAGAATTGTTTTCGGAGATATAGAGAATGTGTTCGCGTTGAAGGTCATCAATTTCAACATCTGTTGTGATGCAGGTAATCTAATGTATGTTTGTACAGTAGTTAGTGTTCTGTACCCATGACTTTCCGGTCGTTCACGTGTAACTCATCGCCCGGCCTAGTGCCGTCGCGGGGCGGTCCGGCCGATCTACGAACACACTGTATGTCGTTGTATATGTTAAGGGTTTCTGTATCACGTGAAAACTGTGCAACTTTTAAGTTAATAAGTAACCATGGGATCAACGGTTTAAAATTTAACCAAATATAATTATCTAATTATTAGAGGATTTCTCCAGCGCCAAAGGGTACTCACAGGCTATGAAGCATTTCCAAACCTTGGTTAAGCAAGTCGGACGTTCCGCAGATGTTTCACATCCTTTAAGGTTTACGTTTAGTTGATTTTTAAGTGTAGGTTACATTTCTATGATAACTTTTTAACTGGAGTAAAAATAATATGAGCCTAAATATCACGCAATTTATGGTTCCTTTAGCCCGATTCCATCTGTCCGATGCTTCATCTCTGAATAAGATTGGCAACAACGATAAGGAATTAGCGCCAAAAACACATACTATTTCAACGGACCTCAACAACCTCAACGAGTGTGCCACGGCACAATGCTGTGCCCCAAGGTTAGTTAGGTGTGCCGTGATACTTCTAAGGTTTTATAATATTGCTAATAAAAGTTAGAGACAATTTTACTGAATATTTGTTTATAAAAAGAACAAGAGAACATACAGGATGTTCCACTTGTAGGTATAACAAAAGAACTAGCTATAACTCTGAACTAATACGAATCTGGAGATGAAACCATTTGCTACAAATAGTGAGGACTGGGATTTTTTTTTTTTAATTTTAATTTTATAACCCTATGGTTCAGAAACTTCAACATCGCTGTCTTTAGTGGCACGGGAAATGCCCAACCAGTTCGTGATGTATCGGCCACATGAGTCGAAAAGTTCGGGCCCTATTTATAACACATGGGTCGTGGTTGAAACTTCATAGTGGGTAAATTATGTCCAGAAGAACCCTCAAATCTCATTTACTTACCTGCAAAATATTAGGGGAAAAAATAACACAATAGGATTGCAAGATTTGTAATCGATTCCTTGCGTCTTCTGTGGCCTACTGAGAGCAACTGTTACAGGGTGCATGTCTTAGTCACAGATGCAGCTTCATGTATGTTAAAAGCTGGCCAGTCTCTTAGAGTATTTTTCCCTAATCTTATCCATGTCACATGTTTGGCCCATGGGCTACACCGCATTGCACAAGAGATACGCACTCTCTTTCCATCAGTTAACAAAGTAATATCAAGCGGGAAAAATGTGTTTTTAAAAGCACCTGCTCGTGTACTGTTGTACAAAGAACGACTGCCTGAGGTGTCTCTTCTCACAAGATGGGGAACTTGGTTATCTGCAGTGTCATTCTACCAGGAGAACTTCAATCAGGTGAAAGCTATAGTCACAAGTGTTGATGATACTCGCACTGCATGTGTTCGTAAGGTAAAGGGTGCATTTGAATGTGAAACTGCATATCAAGGTATAAATTTTATCCATGCACATTATTCTTCTCTTTCAAAGGCTAGAAACTCGCGGTGCACCCATACATGAGTCTCTTTAATTGATTGACAAAACAATTTCTTCTTTAAATGCCGTCCCTGGTGAAACTGGGAACAGAGTTAAAAATAAGCTCAATGCGATGTTGGACTCAAACCCAAGACTTACGGAGATTCAAGATATCAATAAGTTCTTAATTCAAATCAGGCCAGATCAACGTTCCGATGAGTCACTACCAGTGTATAAGTAATCTCCAATCAAATCTGTTGATATGGAACGATCATTTTCAGCGTATTAACTTATTCTATCTGACAATAGAAAACCCTTAACCCCCGAAAACATCGAGACTTTTGGTAACTTACAGTGATTCGTCAATGTGCAAGGAATGACACATGTATTGGTAGGTTAAAATAAAATATTTACTTTTAAGTCCATATACCTATATTGTTAGTGCCTATTTCTGACATTCTTAGTGCATATTTGCATGCATGTACATATTTGATGTTTTAGTGCATATAGATCCAAGCCCTAGTTCTGAAACATCTGTGATGTAACATTGTGAGCAGCAGCATAAATTCTTTGTCGTAAGTCTGAAGAACACTCATAAACGCAGCACAAAAAATGAAAACAATACAAGAAACACAAAAAGAAAAAATCCTCACCTTATCACACTGATACAAGCATACGATAAATATCAAGAACAAGAAGAACAAAAAATACAAGAGCACTTACAACATTTTCAAAACATTTAGACACACAATAGACACAAACACATACTAAAACCCCAAACATACAGAAACACACTAAACATATAATAAATACCAAGTGAGTGTTGCAGCAACATTAAAAGAAAAAAGAAAAAAAACGAGCAACGAAACCATAGATCTTTTTGGGTAGAAGCACATGAATGGAGCGATGAATGTTGAACACAGGAAACTGACACACAGATACACAAATCACGACACACTACACTACACAATGTCAACAAAAACACAAAACAACACGAATGCGCACACAAGCCGAAGGAAATCCCAACACGACAAATAAAAAATAACACACTAGGCTGAAGAGGGGTTTCCCTAAACAGCCCGGGCATGTTGTAAACATGCCATAAATAACATTTTTGATTTGATTGATGCCAAATCACCTACTACTATCCTGTACACCTGGTCCTTAAAAAATGCCCACAGGAAAAAAAATCAGGTAATGTCAGATCTGGTATTCTGGGAGACATGTGATCTATGGTGATATTCCTCCGATGCCTCTTCCAGGGAATTGTCTGTCCAAGAATATCCGTACTACATTCGTAAAGAGTGGTGGTGTCCCATCTAATTGGAAAATTGTCCACATGCTGACTCATGAGTCATATGTATTCTTCTATGTAATGATCTGGCATGCGCGCATCATGCGTGACTGTTCTAAACTTAACAACACCAATGGATTAAAACTTCCCAATGTCCTCTTTCAAATGATACCAACCATAATCAAGTTGTATGCATAGTTTAGAAATAATAAATGTTTCTTTCATTATACTTGTAAACGGAGCACAGTGCACAGTAATATTCCAGAATTTAAATTTATTTACAGATTATTTATTGGTTTACGCCTTAAAATAAGTTTGAATTATCAATAAGGAACTTCAGCCTGTCGCTTCTTTCACAAAAATTTACTTCGTGAAAGAATTGAAGAGAAACCACACGCATTTTATTGTTCAACTGAGATAAGTCTCTTACGTTTTTGTCTCCCTCCCTTCCTCCCTTGTGTTTCTTTGTTTCTCTCTCCCACTTCTATCTCCCTTTCCCTTGCTCTCCCCCTCCATCCCTCCCTCTCCCCCTCTCGACCTTCCTATCACTCCCTCTCTCCCCCTGCCTTCCCCTCACCCTCCCTCTCTTTCTTTCTCTCTTTCTATCTCTCTTTCTCTCTCTTCCCTTCTCTTTCTCTCTCTCTCTCTCTTTCTTTCTTTCTTTCTTTCTTTTTTAATATAGGTTAGTGCCGAAAATTCCAGCCCCCACAGGCTTGTGGTGGAAACATACAACAGGATGTTAACTGCTTCCACTGCTATTACTGGTTACTCTTTCTCTGCTGACATACAAAACATGAAAGGTACTTCACCATATAGGTATTCCGGTAGAGGTGTTGGTCCATTAACTAGCTGCTCTTCTTCCTCCAGAGAAATGTCGGTGGTGAATTCTGGAGACAGAGCACCTTCGTGAGTGAGTGAGTGAGTGAGAGAGTGGGTGAGTGAGTGAGTGAGTGAGTGAGTGAGTGAGTGAGTGAGTGAGTTGTGTTTAAGGGCCCGTCGACAACTAGGTCATTAGGGCCCAAAGTCAAAGACTAAAACAATAAAACCACTACTAAAACCTCACCCCTTCAAAATTAAAAAGTCGAAGATAAAATAATTAAAAAATTAATGTTAAAACCACTAAAATGTGAGAAAAACGGCTAAAAGATAAAACAGGTAAAACGTGATTTGCCAAAAACGTAAGCTGGTAACACAGTTAAACAGATAGAAACACCACAATTAAAATGTATTAAAATGTTAAATTCGCCAAGATAAAAGTACCTTACACTTGCTTGCCAAAATCAATCTTGGCAACAAACCGCAGTACTGTATTTACAGCTACTGGGTTGTTACCTAAAACAGAGCACAGGACTGGCCCCTATGACCGTATTGAGGACAATCAAGGCCATATGCGACAGAGAGTGCAACATGCCACGTCGTACAGACAGCCTCTGGATCACCACGCAAAAGATGTCCATGCGTGGCTCGAGTGTGGCCTATCCTCAGGCAGGTTAAGACCACTTCTTCCCGCATGGAATCCCTGCAGCACGGCTGCCAGGGTTGTACAGTGTCTTTTATTGCCCATAACTGAGTGCCAGCTAACGCTTCCCAAGATTGCTGACAGAGAGTAAATAGATGGCGCCGAAAGTACTTCTGCACATCTATCTAGGGTAGTGTACGGGTGGAATATTCCAAAAGCCGACACGCAGACTTCGCAGCCGCATCCGCCACCTCGTTGCACGGAATACCCACATGGCCTGGGACCCACGTAAAAACAAACAGGTATCAAGGAGACAGTAGTTGCGAGATCAACGTCTGGATTTTAACAATCAATGCCGAGGTGCCGATAAACTGTTGCAGGGCCTGGAGAGCGTTAAAAGAGTCGGAACAGATGATAAAACTTGCAGGACCTGAACTGGAGATAAAAACAAGGAACAAGGCAAAGAGCTCGGCGGTAAACACTGAACTGGCGTCTGGAAGGCGGTACGTGTGAACGTCGTCATTGTATACAAAAGCGGAACCCGTCACACTACCCATCTGTGAGCCATCAGTAAATACCGGAGTATAAATCCGGTATCGGCTCAGAACTGCAGTGAAAAGTTGGTGAAACACCGATGAGGGGTAGCTAACTTCGTACAGCTTGACAGCTCCAGGTCAAAGCGTGCACGCTGGAGTTACCCGGGAGGGCATCGGCCAAGTGAATGCCGCTCTACAGCTGGCTGTCGTAGATCGTGTGCGGTTAGCAGTTCTCTAAACCTGATGTCGCTTGGACGGGAGATAGTTGTATTCTGCGTATAACGGTACACTAGGTCTGGACGCAATACAGGTGGAAACGAAGGATGACCTGGATGAGCGGCCAACCTTGTCACGTAGCAACAAAGCAACAACGAGCTCGGACTAATAGTGGCGGTTCGCTAGAATCAGCATATAGACAACCCACTCTAGCGCCATGTAGTGTCATAGGCCTTCTGCAGGCCAAAGAAGATCCCCACGACATGCTGATTCATGAGAAAGTCATTCTGGATGTAAGCTTCCATGCGTGTCAGGTTGTCGACACTGGAGCGATGACGACGAAAACCGCACTGAACATTGCTCAGCAGTTTATTCGTCTCTAGCCACCACACTAAACGAGTGTTAATCATCCGTTCCAAGGTCTTACAAACGACACTCGTCAGGCAGAAAGGGCGGTAGCTAGAGGGAAGTATCCGGTCCTTCCCGGGCCGAGGGATAGGGATGACAATACCCTCGCGCCAAGAAGAAGGGAACACCTGGTGAAGCCAGATACGGCTGTAGATGTTCAGCAGTAAGGTGAAAACCTCAGGTGGAAGATGAAGCAGCATTTGTCGGTGAATGTCATCATGCCCAGGAGAAGAGTCGTTCGCGAGAGACAAAGCATGGTCTAGCTCCGCCTCCGTAAAACGAGCGATGTACGGTTCACTAGAGTCACTTTTAAAGTCGAGGACTACTCCCTCAGCAGATTCCTTGATGGGTAAAAAGGCAGTATTGTAGCTTTGGGTTTGGCTATCAACAGCGAAAGAGTCTGCGAGGACGTCGGGGATATGCTGCTCGTAGGTATAAGGGCATCCCTGTACGGTAAGACCGGGTATTATTGTCCGGCGACACTTGCCGTGCATACGCCAAACAGCAGTCCACACCTGTGTTGCAGAGCTGTGACGGGAAAGGGAAGAGACGTAAGGTTCCCAGGAGCTACGTTTTGCACTACGAAGTACAGAACGTGCCCTCGCACGAAAGTGTTTAAAAGAAATAAAATGTTCCCCGTAGGATACAGCCGGAAGGCACGCAGAGCACGCCTACGTACCTTGATAACCAAACGGCATTCCTCGGTCCACCACGGTACGGGAACGTGTCGTGGCATAGAGGAACTTCGAGGAACGCTGTAATCTGCCGCGAGCAAGATAGAGCAGGTAAAATATTCCACAGTTTCATCAATGGTGTCAAAACCATTGTCGCGTAGGTGAATGAGGGAACATAATTTCCCCCAGTCACCCTTGGATATAATCCAGTGAGGGTGTCGTGTTGGCACAGCATGGTGGCCGGATAGGTGAATGTTAATGGGATAATGATCACTGCCGTATAAGTCGGAAAGGACCGACCAATCAAGTAGAGGTACCAATGACGGGCTACAAAAAGAAACGTCTAGGGCGGAGTGTGTACCGTAGGCAGATGATAGAAAGGTAGGGGCACCAGTATTTAATAAAAGTAAGCCAGATATATCGCAAATGTCTGCTACAAGGCACCCACGAGTATCGTCGGTGTGAGAGCCCCAAAGGGTATTTTTGGCACTAGATCGCCTAAAAAGAGGAATGGTGGCGGTATCTGTGCCAAAAGAGCCCGAAGATCGTTTTGTTGTACGACGCTCAGGTGGCAGATAGACATTGCAAATAGTGTGTGTGTGTGTGTGTGTGTGTGTGTGTGTGTGTTTCTTTCCGTCTGTCCGTCTGTACGTCTGTACGTCTGTAGGTATGCATGTATGCAGTTATGCATGTATGCAGGTATGCATGTATGCATGTATTGGCACCGTCTCTCACTCTGCGCGTGTTTATCAAGTGTTGTGACTAGTGATTGCACGCTGTTAGTTCACCTGTGCCTTACGCTTCTTGCTGTAGTTACACTAGTTATAATAACAAATTTGTTATAATAATAAAATAGAAACAATAATAATCATAATAATAGAAACAATAATAATAGTGATAATAAATAATATTATCCGCCTCCACATTATCTCTTCCCTTACTTCAACAACCTTCAGTGAGCAACTGCCAACGGTACTGTTCTACTGCTTCAGTTTTTTTTCTGCTCCCGAGACTTGCTCCAGTGCGACTTCATCGCAACGTGCTAACGCTGATAGTGTGGCCAATTGGACTGCAGCGTGTAAACCCAACTTCGTCGCTTCTGATTCTTCACCCGAAGCTGCCTTCTACACACCTAATAAGCGAAAAACAGCAGCTGTTTGTTCTCTTCCCCAAAAATATATGCTAGATTTATCCTCTGTGCACAACACTTTCGCTGTTTTGGAAACCATGGACGACTCCAAAGCATAAACTGTATCTACCGACGCATACAGCACTAAAATTCCACCCATTTTCCTGCATGATATCAACAGTTACCAACAGGTTTTAGCCAACCTACATTCTCATGCCTCTTCTCACTTCAACACTCAACAATGTGGAACTATGTTAAATGTCAGCACCGCCACCATTGCGGATTACCGTTCGGTCACCAAGTTTTTGAGCGCAACAAGCTGGCATTTAATTGCTTTTCAAGATCCACATTCTCAGAAACTTGAAGCTGTCATACGTGGGGTTCCCTACTCATTCTTGGACGAGGAAGCTCACCAGACACCTCCTTGCTGTGTAAACTGTGGGGAAACCCACGCGACAAACTATGTATAAGGGATGTTCTTATTATCTCCGACTCAATCACAAACAGCACCGAAAGGATTGTACTAACACAACTATTCCGCGAGAGCGTGAATCGCCACCGCCCCCACCCGTCAATAATCATTTCCCGACCATGTCTGGACAAGCTCTATCCTCTTCTTCTACGCCACAATGGCTTTCTAGGCCTCAACAGTCACCTGCCAGATACTCTACCCAGGTACCCTTCGCCTTCTGTTTTGGATTCTCTCATCTCCTCACTCTTCACCTCCCTCCCTTTTTATTCCTATCTTCCACACTTATGCTTCTTATTTTCCAAATTCTTAGCTGACATTTTCTACCATGACACCTAATGGTCATCATCTTCAGTGAGCTACTGATGCCTCTAGTTTCCACGTCCTAATGCACCTAACTTTTACTCTAATAACGTCAGATTCCAACCAGATATTCTTGATGTCGCTCTAATAAAGAACTTTACACAAACCCTCCTGCGCATTCTGCCTGAAATGGACTCTGACCATTGTTCCATTCTTGAAAACTTTCATGTGGATAGAATTTCCTCTACATACGTTCCTCCCTTGACACAGGGACACGTAATCTGGGATCAGTTTCGACATCATCTCCAGCAGGAGCTCTACCTTCCTTTGAGACAGAAGCAGGCTGTTGATATGGCTCTAATTATTTCACCACTACCGTGATTGCGTCTTTTCGATCGGCTACCTCTGTTTCCCGGCGTGATGGCCACTGCCCACCATTTCACGAAACACTGCCTCAGAAAATTTGTCAGCAGCCGAGAGAGAAGCATCGCATTCGTCATTGCGGGCAACTGCACCGTCAACCCCAGCAGCATCATAGATTGAAGCAGTTGGCGCGACATGTTAAGCGTGAGCTGGATTAATACCGCTATTCTTCGTATCAGCGCCATCTGTCCAATATTTCCCCACTAGACTGCAGTCTCTGGAAGGAAACCAGCCGCATTCTACGTAATCACCTCTGATATCACCTCTCCGCTGCGCTAGTCGCCACTACACCTACAGCGAAAAGTACGAGTGTTTTGCGGACTATTTTGAGAGAACCTTTATACCCAACCCGGTCGATGATGCTGTTCACAACTCCGCTATACAGGACCAACCTCTAATTTCTCCGAGCGTTCCTGTGCCCATCAAGTTTACTTCACCGAGCGAGGTTCCTCGCCTATTGCACACACTGGTATCCGAAAAGGCTCCTGTTGATGTCCGTATTCCCAATATTGCTGTTAAAAATCTTTTTCGCAAATCCCGCGCCTTTCTCGCCTCTCTTCAACGCTCAACTACGCTTAGGTTATTTTCCTACCTGCTGGAAACATGCCAATGTTATAGTTCTGCACAAGCCCGGAAAACCTGCACATCAGCCTACCGATTATCGCCCATAAGTCTTTTACCGGCCCTGTTCAAAATTTTGGAGAAGCTTATGAATATCCGCATTTGCAAATTTGTATCCGCTTCCTCAGTGCGTGCTACCATCATTTCAATTTCGCTTTCGCCATCGGCATTCCCCGATTCTTCGCGTTACCGAATACATCGCTCAAGCCTTCGAGAGGAAACAACATAGCTTAGCTGCTTATTTAGATTTCCATCAAGCCTTTGATCAAGTCTAACACCGTAGTCTGTCATTTAAATTTCATAATATTGGTCTTCCTAATTACCTATATCAGTTGATTTACCGTTTCCTACTGAATCGCACTTTAGGCTCAGACCATTCCTCCCCTGGACGCGTCCTTGGTCGTGTACCTCAGGGTTCCGTATTAGGGCCTACCCTCTTCAATATCTACATCTCAGACATTGCTGCCCTGCAGTTTGTCAGTGTGTCTATGTACGCCGACGACACAGCCTTGTTTACCTCCCACGAAGATATTCACGTAGCTGGCAATCATCTTCAAACTGATCTGGATTCGTTTCTCTATGGTTCAACTCATGGCGCATCGCTCTCACTACAGTAAATACGAAATGATGATTTCACTCTCCGGCGGCCCGCACTTCATGTACCTGTTTTGCTAGATAACATCCACATACCTTGGAAGCGCAAGGACGACACAGTAAAATATCTTGGAGTACTGTTTGACCGCCAACTCACCTGGAAGGCTCATATCAACAATAAACTGGCTTATTTCCGACTTTCCAAGCTTTATCGTCTGATTAACCGTAGATCTCCTCTGAATAGTGCCACAGTTCTCTTACTTTACACCTTCTTACTTCGTCCTCTTCTCACGTATGCTTTCCTGTGTGGAGTGGTGGAGCTTCTCACAAAATTGCGGCCATACAGTTCATTCAGCATAAACTTTTAGGAGTCTCTTCATGCTCGCTAGTTCCTTTGCAGCCCTCAGCTACACCTTGAACTTGGAATTCCCTCCATAACGGACTTCATTTGCCATCAGGCTGATCACTTATTTGGTAGTCTTCACCAAGTCCCAGGTGGGCTATCTTTTCCTTGGGCAGCCTCCAAACCGTATCCGCAGTCGTCTGCCACAAGATCTATTGCTACCAACTGACATCCTACACCGCAGAGGAGGATTGAGATCTACACCGTTCTCACCAGTTGCTTGTTCCGGAGGGACTGTAGAGGTTGACCTCACTCCTGTTACAGAATCCTTGTTATTATGAGAAAATTAACATTTTAGAACATATTTCCGTGTAAACATTAAATTTAGGTGGGGGATTTTCTTGAAAACCTTCGTGTCGTATCCTTGGAAGATGCTGAATTTAAATACCAACATTGGTATTCAACCGGCTATTCGTTTTGGAGTTACGCTGTTTCACAGATACATACATACAGAAAGGCGCACGGAGCTTTTTCTAAATTTTATTTTTCAGTGAGTCACAAAACGCGTATTCCCGGTGAAACCTCGATATTCAATTTTTTGTGTGGAGTTTAATATCTTTTCTAACACTATGTACGCAGCAGAGAAAGTAAAATTCACATTTTGTATGTATGTGTGTGTGGGGGGTAAACAGTGGATTTCAGTCCTCACAAAATGTTGAGGACATGTCAGAATTAATTTTATCCTTAATGCACGACTTTTTCCTCGTCTATACACAACATTTTTCACTTGTGTCCTGAAATTGCTCTAATTGCTTGCTGATGGAAATATTCGTTTGCCGCAGTTCTGTTTAACAGGTCGAAATTCCTTTCATCGCAGTGATCAAGGAGCTGACGAAAACGCTAAAAATTCCCTTATAAACGAGATGCTCATAGATGAACATTTTAACCGAAAGATATGGGATATATATAAACAGCTTTCGGGCAGTAGCTACCAAATTCAGCAAGATGGAAAGAGGTCACATCCCGCGTTTCTGGTGCTTTGACGGGGAGTGGCGTTTGAGGGTGTAAGAAACTTGGGTTTCTGCAAACTGGGGGTAAAATCTGACATTTTGAAGAACGCAGTGAAGCCGAATCTTCCAGCGAAATTAAACTCCTCCTGAGAAATTAAGGTCAAAGCTCAAGGTGCTGAGCTGGAAAAAGCCTGTTCGAAAGTTCATCAAAGTGTCGAATCCTTAGAATATTTAATAAAGGCAGGGATTGTAAATAGTCACGGTGTTCCGACAAACGTTGGGAATTATAAGTAATACATGTAGATATCGTGTGCATCTATTATGTGGAATTAATTTAGTTGACAGAGTGCCTTAAAAGTGATTAAACAAAAGTCTATGGGTGCGAGCTGAAGAATAAGGGGAAGAGTTTTAGTAACCACGGGTTCCTAACAAGAAAATGCATTATATTTGATTGTTGGAGCCAGCACTGAAACGAGCACCTATATACATTAAAGCTATGACATTTCTCTACCTTTCCCCTAACTTTATTTTGAATTTAACAACCTTTAACCGGTTAGTTCATGACATACGATGCAATGGATGGAACAATGCCCAAATAAGCCTGGAACCCACTGAGTTTGGAATTTCTCGACATTTGCTTTCTGAGGATAGGGGAAAATTGCTGAAGAAAGCTTGACCGAGGCAATTCACAAAATTCGACTTCGGGACCACTTGAACATGAGGTAGACAAGCTACTTTACCTCGAAGGCGGGAAGTTCTTTTTTATAATTTGCTGAAGCGTTTATAGTAAACAAAAACCCAAGCAGTTTTTGGTTACAAATAGTGTAATGAAGGTTCAATGCATATTGTGATTTAATTGTAAGTAGATTTATAAATATTGAAATATACGCAAAGTAGGACATTACTTAATGTAAAGCAAACCCAATGGTACTTACAAATGGTTGAGCGTTTGAATCAGAAGTCTTTCCGAAAAGCACTCAGGGCAGCAGGCTCAGGATCCGTTAATGTCTTCAATAAAATGGGTTATTTACACAAGGACCACCAGTAAGACCCAGATACAAATCTTCCGAACGCCACTCCTTAGGCAAGTATGTGATCAGCAATTTGAACATCTGTTGCAAAGTTCTCCAGTTAACCTAGTCATTTCGTAGTACATCACATTACCAGGAACATCCATGTCCAAACAAAAACGTCTCTTTTATGTATGTACAATTCACATTTCCGCGGTGTTGAAGCCAAACATTAATAATAATTTACTGCCTCTTGATTGCTGAATTGAGAAGACTGTCAAGGTTTTTATTGGAATTATCGAGTAGTTCTCGCATATTCAGAATTCAGGACTTTGGTAACACCTCAGTTAATACTTGCCTGCTATGTATATCAGTTTTAAAATAACAAGGTATGAGAATAGTATAACAAATTACTTAAATTCTATCTCGGGCTTCTAATATATTGAAAAACTGGAATTTTCTGTCTTAAGAGTTTTTGTGTATTCCCTTTCATCAAACAGGAACCGGTATGTGTTTATACCAAAGATGCTAATGATATGTAAAATAAATTAAGTCCTGCGCACATTAACCGCTTTTAAACACTTATGCTGAAAACCTTCGGCAACATAGCCGATATTATACCCTGGGAGAAATAACGTAGCACCTGACAGCCACGTCGCTCACGTGGTGGGTAAGGGGGCTCGCGTTATCACATCCCATCGCGTTACAAATATACCATGTGACTATCACGTGACCAGAGGCGTGTACTCACCCATGTTGCAATATGTGCGTGTATTCCCGGCTTCTGCCTTACGCATGTTTTGCCGCTCGCAACAATATATTGTTTGATTGTTTAATAAGTGCAGAGTGAAAGATGACTCACGGACGAATTACATACAACGGTGTATTTGGAAGGATTGTAGATTTATTTTTTATATGTTGTATATAGTTTACCGCTGCATATTTCAGTGTTTTGTGGCATTGGTAACAGATTTTAGAAGTCTCGGTTAAACTGCGTTTTGTTTAAAAATGGCTTATAGTCCCGGTAAAGCCAAAAAGCGTGCATTGGGTACAGGAATAGCCCTAAGAAGTCAGTTTCGGGAAACGGTATGTGCAGTAAGAGAATACTTTGAAAAAGAAAAGGAAAATGATGGACCTCTTGTTCCCGTGCAAAAGATAGCAGAAAGAACCGCAGCAGCTTTAAAAATATCCAAAAAAACGGTGTTAAGGGCAGGCAAAGAAAAGTTGGACATTCAGGAAAAATGCGGCCCATCAGCAGTACTTGCAACTGCTGGGAAAAAAAGAAAAATCAGCAGGCGCGTAACAAAATTAGATTCATTTCAAAAGGAAGCCATTCGATTTCACGTCGAACCACTGGCCACGGACAGCGAGTGAAAAGCGGCAACGCTGCGACAACTGAAACGTTAAGTGCCAGGTTATTTCTCCCAGGGTTTAGACGGTGACACAAAAACAATGATAATGCCAGCTGAACTGTAAAGTAGAGGTTCAGTTTCTGGCCGAGAGGACGTGTGTGCGGTTTTGTGAAATCCGCTGCAGCTATGACGAGTGGTTGAATGTACGGGATAATCCGCATTTGCTGTCCTGGACGAGTCTGCAGTGCATGAGAGTATGAAGGGAAAATTGGTTAACGCGGTTAATTTTACAAAAGTGCCACATGCACTCCAGAGCCCTCAAACAGCATCCCGTTCTATTAGCCTTTGTTTGGGCATAACGACACCTCGATGAACGGTATCATAAACTTACATCATAGTGATTCGATTTGGGACACTCTCTATCTCTCGGGCCCAAATGACCTAGCTGTCGACGGGCCCTTAAACACCACTCACTCACTCACTCACTCACTCACTCACTCACTCACTCACTCACTCACTCACTCACTCACTCACTCACTCACTCACTCACTCACTCACTCACTCACTCACTCACTCACTCACTCACTCACTCACTCACTCACTCACTCACTCACTCACTCACTCACTCACTCACTCACTCACTCACTCACTCACTCACTCACTCACTCACTCACTCACTCACTCACTCACTCACTCACTCACTCACTCACTCACTCACTCACTCACTCACTCACTCACTCACTCACTCACTCACTCACTCACTCACTCACTCACTCACTCACTCACTCACTCACTCACTCACTCACTCACTCACTCACTCACTCACTCACTCACTCACTCACTCACTCAATCTCTATCTCTCGATTTCTCTCTCTCTCTTTCTCTGTCTGTTACCTTTCTCTCTTTCTGTCCGTTTTTTATCTCTCTCTCTCTTTCTGTCTGTTTTTATCCTTCTCTCTCTTTGCCTTCTTTTATCTTTTTTCTCTTCTGCCTTCTTTCTGCCTACTTTTTTATCGTTTTCTTTCTCTCTCTCTCTCTCTCTCTCTCTCTGTCTGTCTGCTTTTTATCATTTTCCTTTCTCTGCCTGTTTTTTAATCCTTTTTTCTGTTTCTCTTTCTGTCTGTTTTTATGCTTTCCGTTCTGTCTGTTTTTTCATCCTTTTTTTCTTTCTCTCTCTCTCCCTTTCTGTCTTTTTATCTTTATTCTCTCTCTCTCTCCCTCTCTCTCCTTCTGTCTGCTTTTTATCTTTCTCTCTGTCTGCTTTATCTTTTTTTCTTTCTCTCTCTCTCTTTCTGTCTGGTTTTCTTTCTTCTTTCTCTCTCCCTCCCCTTCGGTCTGTTTTCTCTATCCATTTCGCTCCCTTTCTGTCTGTTTTTTCTCTCCCTTTTGCTCCTCCCGCTCCCTTCTTCCCCCTTCTCTCCCTCCATCCCCTTCCCCTCTCTTTCTCCCTCTTTTTCTGTTTCTTTCTTTCTTCCTTTCTCTCTTTCTTTCTCTCTCTCTCTCTTCCCCTGTCTTTCTTTCTCTTTATCACTCTCCTATCTCTGTCTTTCTTGTCATCTCCTTTCTTCAAAACAAAGCTACAGAATCAATAAAAGCTTATGCAATAACCTGAAACAAATTCAGCAGAACATAGTACTCTTTCAAAATGTACTTTTAACACTCGATCTGAAACAACCACAATATTTGCGGTATCCATAGTCGACACCCATGTAGGTATTTCTCAAATATTGCAAGATTCATGTAATATCTGATTCTGCTATCAACTATATATTGATTATGAAATAGTTTGCCTAAATAGTTCCACAATAGGTAATATGCAATAAATTACTGAAGAATAATAATCAGCGATTTATTTCTTTGTACTACAACAAAACAGTATATTACGTAACTAAATTATAATGGTAGTAATTAAGACGCAAGTATATATTAGGAAACGAGCGAAGCGAGTTTCCTAATTTTCATTCGAGCGTCTTAATTACCATTACAGTTAAGTTTCATACGACAATTTATGCTCGACCATATACCTAATTTTATGTTTAAATATTGTAAAATATTTTACGCTCACCAGGAACAATGGCATACATACATATAGACGGACAGACAGACAGGTAGACAGGCAGACAGGCATACAGACAGACAGGCAGACAGGCAGACATGCATACAGGCAGACATGCATACATGCATACATACATATTGCATCAGCTGATATTTGGAGTTCTGCGCAGGCGCTAAACGATTGATTCGTTTCCAGCACGTCGCAGCTGTATTATGAACAGGAATGCTACGTAACATTGAAATATAGAAGGCAAATTGAATATATTCGTTTTCAGACGAAACTTTATTTCATGTTTAAGTTATTTATGGCACAATTAGTGAAACTAATTTGCGCGACTGTGCTTAGTGCAATATTCTTGGAAGTTGGCGCTGTCTTGAGATAATCTGCGTGTTTTGTGTTTGTCCGACATTTTAGCGTTTTCTGAGCCGAAAATTAATCGATATTGCGCTTTATCATTGCTGCATGGGAATTCTCCGATTGGTGGAACACTTGTCCTTTAATGAAAATTGAATTCTCCGATTGGATGAAGACCAGTCCTTTAATGAAAGTTTGAACATAAGGAGGTCCATTAAAAGATCACTATCAGACTTATAATTAATACATTTGGTTATGGTCGAGCATAATTTATATTTAGAGGTTACACAGTAACTGAAGTTCTTTGGACCCTAAAAGTGCACTGTTTCTAGAAAAAGTTCTCTGTCAGCTATTAGCGTAATTAAAAGTTTGGAGGGCCCTAATGACCAAGTTGTCGACGGGCCCTTAAACCCGACACACTCACTCACTCACTCACTAAAAGTTTGGAAGTCTAATAAATACCAAATTTCATATTTGAATAAAACCCTTTATTGTTTAAGCCTGCCAAGCGAGGGTTTTCAAGAATATACCCCGACCTCAAACTACCCCTTACAAAGATAAATATGTTATTTTTTAGTTTCTGAAGTTTTCTCTTTCTGATTGTTTAGGACAATTTGCATGACAAATAAAATATATATCTCTCACATTTGAATAACCTATGAAGTTGTATTTATTTAATCGAAACCGTGAGGGTTAGGTACAAATTTTATTTAATCGAAACAGTGAGGGATAGGTACAAATTTTACTAGACATAAATGACCAATTCAATGAAATATAACCTCAAATGCGGACGTGAATCCGGAACACGATATGTAGCATCTCAAGTGAAACAATTAGCTATTTCTGGAAGAGGGTGAATCAATTGTGTCCCTCAAAGTCATTACAAAATCATTGACAACTTTCCAAACAAGGACTTATGTTTTTAAAAAATCGGATGTGTTGCCCTCACATGACTTTTGCTACTCTTGTACGAACTATTTTTACAAGCTCCTATTCCTATGTCTTCTTCATGTTAGTTGAGATAAACATTTGTAGAAATTATCTTATTACTAATTTCCTCGTAGGTGCAAGGGGAATTTGGGAATACTTTGAGTGATAGTCAAATGTTTTAAAGCTATCAAATGCCGTTCTCTT
This sequence comes from Tenodera sinensis, assembly GCA_030765045.1. Taxonomy (NCBI): domain Eukaryota; kingdom Metazoa; phylum Arthropoda; class Insecta; order Mantodea; family Mantidae; genus Tenodera; species Tenodera sinensis. Next base: position 227,756,451 of record CM060964.1, on the reverse strand, counting down.
TGCATGGCTAAGACATAAAAAACTGAATAACGATCTTCCATTTGTGGAAAGTATGAGTATTACAAAACTCACACAAATAACAAGGAGTATTTCTGAAATAGTTCACTCCACAAAAAAAATTAGTTTCGACACAAATTTGTTTGTTACTTGTAAGATAAATAGAGTAGTTTATTTCTGACATCGCTTCGGTAGTAATTATGGGACATCAGAAGAGTTTCGAAATAATTACACTTAAAAGACATGAAGGAATACTCTGAACTGCTACTTCAGAGATGACGTAACTCGACAACGTTGTGTTGAGGTTGGTCAGGGAATTGACCTGGTTTGTGGATGTAAACAGCTTTCACTTTCGGTCATGTTTTGGGAGCTAACGCTTGTGATTGGCCTACACTGTAACAGTAAACACGGAAGGACAAGGCGGGGCATGAGTTTGTTTTCAATACGCACCGTTACGCTGTTTGTTGGCATACGGAGCTAGGGAAAGTGACCACCCACACAATCTACAATGATGCCAGGTTGTTTTCGATAAAAGTAAAATATCTCCGTAGGAAATAGTCGGAGACAAAAACGTAAGATTCAAAATGTGTTCTAAATACCGAGATCTACCACTGGTTTAAATTAATGTAATGACTTCCGGTGAAATCTCGACATGGAATTTTTGGGTGGAATACAATACTTCCTCTACTTACTATACGTAATAGAGAACGTAATAAACGATTGATTAGTCTTGTGCGTGAGTGTACGTGTGTGTGTGTGTGTGTGTGTGTGTGTGTGTGTGTGTGTGTGTGTGTGTGTGTGTGTGTGTGTGTGTGTGTGTGTGTGTGTGTGTGTGAAAGCCAATGTACCAAATGTGTTCGGTAGCGACCTTATCATCGCATATAAAGACTTCCATTACCGAATTACTAATGTAAATTTTCAATTGTATCTGCTAGATGTAATTGAAGAAAAATAGTTCTGCTGAAATATTTTATACAAAGGCAAACTTCAGGGCGAAGTTACTGATGTGAGTGAATTTAATTAGCTAGAGAGAGAAGTTAAAAAAGAAAGAAAGAAAAAAAAAGCTGAGAGCTTAACAATTATTTCCCAAAGCTGCCAGATATTCTTATGTTCTGCCAAGAAGAATGAAAAATGTCATGCTGTTGTTTGGAAACTAATTAAAACGAAGTAAACAACCAATTTCTTAGTACTCCACAGATATTACAATTACTGTACTCGTAAGGTTACTCTCTGTGTCAAGGATACACACTAAGGATGTTTAAATTAATGCTATATTTTATTTGTTTACTTATTTGTTACTTATTGTCGCTATAAGTATTAAAGTCATATGATAACGATGATTTGGGGGAGGGAATTTATTTGTTGGAAGTACTTTTGGTTTTGGCCAGACAGAAAGCCTTAAAATGGCCTGTGTAATGTTTTTCTGACGGTGTCTAACCGTAGTTTTTCTCCGCATCCATGTTACTGTACCTTCACGGGTAGGAGGACGAGGCTAGTTAGTACGAGATGTCCGAATGAGATTCGTCGTCCAGCAGCGACACAGTGTTGTCTATATAAGGAACCTGTCCCTCGTTCTAAGCGGCACACATTACTCAATCCAAGGTGTGGCTAACGAGATAGTCCGGCTAGGATCACCTGATCCTTCTAGTAGTCTAAGTCCGATCAACTAAAAATTATAGTCATCTAATATATCCATCTGAACAGACAAATGCATTGCTCAATAAATGTACGCAAAATCGATGTATAATTATACCTGAAGGTGTTCAATGTTAGCCGTGTTTAATACTACTCTCGTAGGTATATACGAGGAAGAGCATATCCCGCGCACTGGGACACATTGTGTCCACTACCTCCCAGGAGCAAGAGATGAAGAGGCTACAGGCTGCAGGCAAGCGGGCTACAGAGACACTTTAAGGTCTCTAACAGTTCCAAGCTCAAAGCACCGTCTCTGGTGTTGGAGCTGCCCAGAGAGACGGATGAACGACCCGTCAACCAAGCAGCCCTCTAGTTTCCACGGGGAGCACTCAGTCCTTTGCTCAAACATGCGCGCCATGTGTCCGGCACCACCATACGTCACGAAACCTAGAAGCACATCTGAAAGATGAGAAGGAAACGGAAAGAAAGGGTAATGATGGTAGATGAGACACCACTACAACTTTGGCCTACCAACCAGAGAAAACCACGACAAATGTAAAGTGAGAGCGGGCGGGCGATCGATAGGAATCCAAGCCGGAAGCTGCCGAATGTGACGTCATATATTCACTGATAAGTAGCATTCATACGATAGATTAATACTCAACATATTAATGTGACTGAGTGTGGTATGGATGACAGAAATATGTACACCAGCAGAGGAGAATTGACGCGACGCAATTTTTGTTTTTCTTATATTAGCTTGCAGTTCATTGTCTTATAGAATGCGTTTACTTTTGGAAAAAAATCAATATTTTGTACAAAGTATGTAAAATGTATCTAATAAAGTTATAGTAGAAATAAAATCTGAGAAACACGCCCTGGTTTTGATACTAGGTCCTAGGTAGTGATAATTACGACTTTATTTTTATTCTTTTATGATATGCATGTACCTACCTCAATAGTCATCACTGGAATAAACATTCATTACTAGACATTATGGCAGTAATAATTCCTATTTGACATTATTATAACTGCTTCTCTGGGACATTATCATGCTGGATCACCTCTTGGTCGCGGTATTATCCTTCTGGTTATATCACCTCCTTTTCTTACATTTTTTACAACAAAATTTATTATTTTGTTGATATAAATTAGCCTTTAATTTAAACTTATTACACACTTTTGAAATATAATGCACCACTTGACTTCATAGAACAAATTCTTCGTACTTAAAATTATTTCCTACGTTTTAGTTCGGTTTGCTATAAAAGCGTGTTTTTAGTAGTTCTTTTTTTAATTTAGTTTTAACTTTTTAGTCTCAAATTTTTCTTTCGATTCTTTTCAACATTTTCAATTTGAAATCTTTTAAATACCTCTGAGTCTGAAATTTCTTTCAAATATTTTTGTTTTAATTCTCAAATCACTTTTTGTGGAAGAGTATTAGAGTACAATTACTGTGTTAACTACACTGTCAGCCGTTGTGAACTTCCTGGCCCTGGGTAAACTTCGATCCGCAATCCTTCCCCAGAAATCTCGTGTCCCTCGCAGGTCCTATCTCCAAGCATCACCGTCTTTCAACATTTTCGAGCAATTTAACTCCTTTGTCCAGTGTAACATGTGTCGATTTCTGAACTACCAGTTGTTGTGGGTATCCTGACCTTGTATGAACTACGGTCCGCGATATTTCCCCAGGGTCTTATGTTCCTTTCAGGTCCTCTCTCTGGACATCTACGTCATGCAATATATAAATATGTATTTATTTAATTAAAGCAATTTTCAGGGTGCATGTAGAAATGTGCCTTAGCGACATCTAAGCTGTCATAACTGTACCATTTTCTATAAATTTAGTCACTCTTTATCCTCACGATCCTGATCAGAACATTGCAACAAAGTCATGATATAACATTCTCATCGGTCCTTAACACGTGTGCAAATTTTCAAGTTAATCAGACAACTCTAAATTGATGAACATTATGTTGAAAGATTCTGTTACATTGATAAACATATTTAAGTGTTTTTTTATCCTAATGATCCTCAACAGGACATCAGGACTAAGTCATGATATTATTATTGTATTGCCATTGGTCCTCGACACGTGTACCAATTTTCAAGTCAATCAGATGACTAAGTTGGTGAAAATTACGTTGAATTGTTAAATTTAACCAAGGCACTTTTTTTGTCCTGATACTGCTGGTCAGGATACTACGACAGTCATGATATCATCATATTGGCATCCATCCTTGACACGTGAGCAAATGTTCAAGTCAATCAGAAGTCTCAAATTACTGAAAATTACGTTACATTGTTAAGTTTAGCCAAGTCACTTGTTATCCTGATGATCCTTGTCAGGACGTTAGGACAAACTCGTGATATTATTATACTGTCATCGATCCTTGACATGTGTGCAAATTTTCAGGTCAATCAAACGATGATTGATGAAAATTACGTTACATTGATAAATTTAGTTAAGTTCCTTTTTATCCTAATTATCCTGGTCAGAATATTAGAACAATATTATTATATTGTCAGCGGTTCTTGACATGCATGCTAATTTTCATGTCCATCAGACGACTGTAAGTTGGTGAAAATTACGTCGAAAGATTCCGTTACATTAATAAATTTGGCTAATTCATTTATTTTTCCTGATGATCCTGGTCAAGATCTTAAGATAAAGTTATCATATTATTGTATTGTCATCGGTCATTGACATGTGTGCAAATTTTCAAGTCGATCAGAGTGGGTGAAAATTATGTCGAAAAATTCCGTTACACACACACACACACACACACACACACACACACACACACACACACACACACACACACACACACACACACACACACAAACACCCACACACACACACACAAACACACAGATAGATATATAGAGAGAGAGACGGACACAAACAGACAGGCAAAAAATGTTGCACTTTTGAACAATTTGAAAGCTTAAATATAAAAAATTCCATTGAATTAGTTCAAAAGATCCAGAACATAGTTGTGTCAGCAAAGGATAAACTTGTTTCCTTTGATGCAAATGCTTTACTCCCTAGCATCCCTAGAGAAAAACGTTTGTCATTTTGAAGGAATGGTTACTTTCCATTACACTAAACAAAGAATTAATAATGGATCTTGTGAAGCTCACAAATCTTTGTTCAGATAAAATTTTTTTTAGGTTTAATGACAATTTTTTTCAATAAACTTCTGGCTTAGCTATGGGTAGTCCATTATCGCCATTTCTTGGCAATCTTTTCATGAGGTTTTTTTTTTTTTTTTTTTTTTTTTTTTTTTTTTTTTTTTTTTTTTTTTTTTTTAAGTACACGTTACTAATGCATTCCCCTTAGTTTTCAAACCTTGGTGCAGATATGTAGATAACATTTTTGCTATTGTGCCTGAGGGTTCGATCAGTGATGCATTAAAGTTTTTGAATTCACAAGAACAAGCCATAAAATTCACGTTAGAAATTGAAAACAAAAGCTGTCTTCCATTCCTGGATTTGAAGAACTTAAGAAGGCATACTGAATTGAATTTTAGCATTCATAGAAAGTTAACACACACGGATGTAATATATGTAAAATACAAAAGCTTTAACCCTCCTGCATATAAATTCGCCGTTTTTAACATTTGAATTTATAGGTTGGTAAATATACCGCTTAATAAGAAAGAATTTAATAGAGAATATGAACACATTATTAACACGGCGTTAGTTAATGGTTTTAGTACAGAATGTATACATATAAAGGTAGAGACATTTAAATATGAAAAGGCCGTAAATATAAGCTTCCACTCTTAAAACATAAAAGATGACTGCAAATTTCAAAAGTGTACTTACCACCCTTGGGCTAATAAAGATTTAACAAAAGTTTTAAAGAACATGGCATCATGCTGGCTCCTCAAATTAAATATAGTATAAAAAACGTGCTCAATTTTTCTAAAAAGGACAAAATTCCAAATTGCAAGAGGTCTGGCATTTATCAATTTGACTGTCTAGACTGCGATAAGGTTTACATTGGTAAGACAGAACGATATTTGGAAACCAGAAAAAACAACATTTTAGAAACATTAAATATGAACAGAAAAGTCAGCGGTGGTAGATCATTTTTGGTCACTTAATCACGAAATAAACCCCGAGGTTAAATTATTAAAGCAATTAAGCGGACCCATTGAATTGATGGTTTGGGGAAAAATATTCATTTTGAAAACTAGGGACCATCTTATGAATTTTGAAATACCTTTTACTGATTATGTTACAAAATTCGTATTCAGGGAAGGGGAGGAATGGCATCATCACATGATGTCATGGCGGGTGACGTATACGTGACGTCACTGTGACGTCATCGCGAACTAGTAACGGTTTTTTCGTAGCTATTGCATAAGGTCAGTTCACCTGAGGATGATACGGAAACTATCGTCGTGAGAAATATTGAGTTTAACTCAGTTTATTGAAGTGAAGTGTGAGTCTCTAGTTACTTTGTGTTATTTGTGGAAAGGGGGACATACCAACCATGTGCATCGTGCCACATGCCAACAAGTGTGTTGACCTGTAAGTTCTAGGGTACAGAAAACGACGGACTCTCTAGGTGGCTATAACTTAAGACTGTGCATGTCTTTAGCTCCTAGCTTGCTCTTTTTCTCTGGTATTCTCTTCTCGATTTCGCTCTGAAAGCCTACAGTTTTCATCTTGCAACAAATCATTTAAGAGGAATTCTCACCCGTTTCTCTCCTGTACAAATGGCTCACGCCTTCCTTATCAAAATCCAAGGCGGTTGTCTTGCAAAGAAAGAAAGGATTCTAATGTTTAATTTAACACAGAAATGTAATTTCTTCTTTATACGTTGTTCAACCGGAACGTGATCTGAGCGTTTTTATTCCCAGGCACTTCACATTTTTGAAGCTTTCTTCCCTCTGGAGAAGTGCTTATGACTCATTTCCTAAAGAGCCCTGGCTTGAGAACTGCCTGGGGATAGTCTCTCCCACCCCTAGTTTGTCATATATGATTGCACTCTACTAACTTTGAATTGCATTTTCCATTATTTTTGTTTCTCTTTTTGCAACAACGGTTACATAATGTTATTAAGGGTTCATAGTAAACGTTCTGTGGGCATTTTCGTGCTTAACCTCGTATGAAAATAAAGTTGAGGTTACAAATAACTGTAGAATCTAGGTGTACACATTTATTTTTATTTTAGGCTTTACTTACTGGGTAGCAAGGACCAGATTATGCTGGTTTTTGTGAACATTTAAGACACTTAACCTAATTCTGCCATCAGTTTTGTTCTCTTATTATTCTGGAGTCATGAATGACCCATCAAGATTCAAGTTGGCACAATGACAGTCAACGTGTTTGAACGCTCAGCACGCGATTAAGACAGGATTCCACTCCGTCACACCCACATGCTGCCAAATGGATACATGTGCCGAAATTGCTGTAATTTTTTAACTTTATCGAGAAGGAACACAGGGAGATTTTATATAGCGGAATTTGTTACAGTTATTCTGCACTAATACACAAAGAAGTAATCATTCTTTAAGCCTACGATACGAATAATTATAAGTTAATTTCTGGTAATATGGAGGTTGGTGGAACTTCATGTTAAGTTAATCCTAAAGAACTGCCGTTAAAAAGAGAGCACTCGATCTCTTCCATTCTGTGTATAATGTCATACCGAGCGTGCGACTCGCATTCGTGAGGACCCGGATTCGACAGCGCACTCTCGCGCTCGCCTACCACCTAGGCGGCCCGGGTTCGATCCCAGGGACCCGCATGTGGTATTCGTGGTGGACGAAGCGGCGTCAGGGCGGATTTTCTCCGGGTACTCCGGTTTCCCCCGCCATCTCATTCCACCGGTGCTCCATCTTCATGTATCATCAGTGTCACCGCCTGCGGTGCCGTAGTAGTAAAAGCGGGCGTTAAAAACAACAACGACAACAACAACGACAGCGCACTCTGACTTGGGTTTTTCCCGTGTCACTTAGGTGAATGCTGGGGCGCTTACTTTCATTCCACAGCTTCCTTTTCTTCCTTTTCTAATGTAATTTTCCTTGTCAGCGCGATGGTTCGGGTGGCTGCAGGTAAATGGAGCGGTTGCTTGCGCTCTGTAAACCCTTCTCCCCTTGCCCCACTTGAGGTAGCTGCGTGCCACTGCCAGAGTCGTAAGGTCGTTTCAATACCTTCTCTGGGTAGCGGTGAGGAGCTTCAGATGGAGTGTCCGGTGACTCAAATCTGTCAAACTGCCTTTGTTGTCCCGTGACGGGCTTGTGACTTCCCTTTACCTCATCTCTTCCTCCTAGCATTAGATCCGTGTAGGATTGCAGCAGGCGAGGTGTTCCGTGCGCTACAATACCTACTACTCCATACCTCATAATTATCGTAGCTTTTGCTGCAATTGGTCATTTCGCGAAGATTCTAGCCAGATCACGAAAAGCCGACGTATGTATAGTGTAACTTCATTCTAGGTACCATATGACGTGGCCTCTGAACGTCAGCAGGCAGCGAAAGGTAAGGTTAGCTCAGTTTATCCTAGTTTAGATTAGAGTTAGGTTAAAGCTGCACTACATGTCTAACAAGCTCCGACAGAACCCGCATTTTTGTATTTTTCGGCATATACAGAGTTTTCATGATCTACCTGGGACATTTGTGAAATTACAGGTTTCAGTAAAAGTCTGCGACATGAACATTGAAAGTAAAATAAACACACAGGTTTCACCAGCCTGTGTTGCGAATTCTTTGTTTAAAATTAAATAATTACTGTAGTAATTAATAAACAATATTTATACCTTTTAGGATTAAATTCTGTGGTCAGGGCACCTCTGCAGAGAAGGTATTTAAAGCAAAGCCGCCAACATGTTTGTTAATAATATATGGTAAATAAATGTAACAACAACGGTTTTGAAGTGGAAATGTGTAAAATTAAACAGCATTTTCACAATTGCCTGTCAGCGAAGTGGAGTACTAAAATTATTCGACAGTGCTACAACTCAGTGAAATGAACAAAGGTGAAGGAATTATTATTATTATTATTATTATTATTATTATTATTATTATTATTATTATTATTATTATTATTATTATTATTATTATTATTATTATTATTATTATTATTATTATTATTATTATTATTATTATTATTATTATTATTACTACTACTACTACTACTACTACTACTACTACTACTACTACTACTACTACTGCTACTGCTACTGCTACTGCTACTGCTACTGCTACTACTACTGCTACTGCTACTGCTACTGCTACTGCTACTGCTACTACTACTAGTACTACTACTACTACTACTACTACTACTACTACTACTACTACTACTACTACTACTACTACTACTACTACTACTACTACTACTACTACTACTGCTACTGCTCCTGCTACTACTACTACTAGTACTACTACTACTACTACTACTACTACTACTACTACTACTACTACTACTACTACTACTACTACTACTGCTACTGCTACTACTACTACTACTACTACTACTACTACTACTACTGCTACTACTACTACTACTACTACTACTACTACTACTACTGGTACTACTACTAGTACTACTACTACTACTACTACTACTACTACTACTACTACTACTACTACTACTACTACTACTACTACTACTACTACTGCTACTGCTACTGCTACTACTACTACTAGTACTACTACTACTACTACTACTACTACTACTACTACTACTACTACTGCTACTACTACTACTACTACTACTACTACTACTACTACTACTACTACTACTACTACTACTACTACTACTACTACTACTACTACCACTACTACTACTACTGTTACTATTATTGATGTTGTTTCTGCTTGAAGTTTAATGTTTAACAGGATAGGTCATACTGAAAGGTGAATGGACGAAATGGTTAAAATGATAGTTAAATGGGCCCGCCGTCCTTAGAGCTTTGAATTACTCGAAATGGTGCCCATTATAGCGGAAAATCCCAGGGGAAACTTTATTTAGGCAACTCACCGTAACCGAGATTGGAACTCGAGACCTATTGAACATGAGACGGACACGCTACCTTCACACCACAGAGTTGGACAATTCCCGCATTATTATTCACAAATTACTTATTAGTGTATTGTGTTAATATCACAAAGAGATCAGAAAGAGCTAAATGGTAGTATGAATTACAGCTATGTTACTAAACTTTGGAATGCTGTTTTATTTTTGTGTCACCAAACACTATGTCGTTATATATAACGAACTGAAAACTCAATGCCACAGCTGGGATCTGAACCAGAGACCCTCCGCTTACTAGGCGGGTGCTCTACTGTGACAACCTGTCGGAATGACATTGAATTCTCCAACCAATTGGTATTTCTCCCGGTAACCCACAAATGCAACCTCACATCAGAGACACCAACAGTAAGTTTGTTGGCAATCATCCCACGCCCTTTTAGCCTGATAGCCCGAGTTCGATTACGCCGCCTAGATTTCTCTTCTCTGTACTATAATGGCAAACGTTGGCTAACACTCATCTTTGAGCATTCAGTGACAACGCTTCATTCATCGTCTTTGTACGAGTAGGTTATGGGACTGTCAAAGTGCTGCTGATCTGCGTACACGGATTAGAACCATTTCAAGATATTTTAGTTTTTCTTTACTTTAGTGATATTTCTCAGGGTTAAACGGACGGAGATCCATTCACATGACTTTCTCTGTTCATTATTGCTTATTTTTATACAGCTTCTACGAACTATTCCTACGGAAGCTCATTTTTCTACCAAATTCATCATTCAACAACAGCCCATCCAGACCAAGGCCTACCGCTCGACCGCTGCGTCCCCCACCACTGCCCACTACAGGCATCATGAGTGGGGTGCAGTGCTGCAGGTAGGACGTTGTCAGTGCCCCGGTCCCTCCCGGACGATTATGCGGTCTTCTCGACCAAGTGCCGCTACTTTTCAACCAAGTAGCTCCCCAATTGGTCCCTCAGGGACCTAACGAGGCTGAGTGCATCCCGGACCAGGTCTCCCAGCGGGAGAAAATCCCCACGCTGGTACCAGGAATCAAACTCGGATCCCCCGCTTGGTAAGCAGCAGCACTACCACCGTGCTAAGGGGATGACCGTCAGATAATATAATTTGGTATAAAATTCCTTTCACGTTAAATCATGATTTACAAAGAACCTTAGTCACCTTGTGAAATACCCACAGCAGTCAACAGATCTCATGTATAAAAAGAGAATGAAAGATACTTCTTCTTTAACTGATTACTCTCCCCATATGGAGGACTTACACCCCCTAGCACTTACAAGGCAGTGCCTAGGGTCAGACGCCTGTCGGGGAGCACAGGAACTTATGGACCGAACAGTGTGAACACCTGGAAGCGGCTAGTCGGCCAAGTATTTGGTATGATGGTGAAGAATGGTGAAATTAATATGAAATACAGACAAAATCGATTAATGGAAAGGTGATGATGGAGAAATTGGTGGAATGGGTGGTGAGGGGAAACCGGAGAACCCGGAGAAAACCCGCCCAGATGCTGCTTTGTCCACCACGAATGCCACATGCGGACCCCTGGGATCGAACCGGGCCGCCTAGGTGGCAGGCGAACAGTTTAACGCTCGGCCACGGCGCCGCCTGAAAGGTACTTAATGCAGAAAATTAAAACAGCATATGGGTGACACGGTTAAATTATTTTGAGTATTTTTCTTGTATTCGTAGTTGGTGAGAAAATGATTTAGATTGCTGGGTAGGTAGTTGGCAACACAGGTATTCGCTATGCTGCAGGTGGGTTATGAGTAGAGCGAGGATAAATATCCCATCGCTTACAATGTTCGCGCGCTCGTACTATACACGCTCCGTGGTGACTGGCAGACGGCGTAGCACAGGAGTTCAGAACATGTAAACAAAAGGGCAGGGCTGTGTAAGAAGCTCTAGTCCATTTACATCAGTTCATATCGTCATCTATTCGTTCCTAAAAAACATTGTAGTGAACAATAATACATTTTTAAATTGTTCAAAAGTAAAACTTGTCATCCAAACAATGTTTATACAGCGAGAAACTTCTCTCAACGTCACATGATGTAACGGGAGCAAACGTAAGATATTTTGCATTGTGTTCGTCATACGTAGATGACATTTTGTCTACCTGTTGTAAACCAATTTTTATATGAACCATTGTAGCGTAGCCAGGATCATTACATGATTTTACATGATCTATTTTGCACATGTCTTAAAAAAACTCCGATTGAAGTGACAAATGGTCGTGTTCTTTATTCTTTGATGCTGCAACAAGTGCTTTATGTTTTTGGTATTACAATGTTGCTTCAACAATTTCTGTTTCTCCTTGGAATCTCTAATTTGTGAATAACATAACTTACAGTGTATCGTATCGCCATTCAATACGAAATTATTTCTTCCAAATTCCTCCAATAACTTATTTAATTTACCATCACCTAAAGCTGAAGACATTAGTCACCTCGTATGTAAACACGGATCGCACAGAAAATAACACTCCCTATCTGTATGGTACAGCTGTCATACTGAACCACAGCACGCTGTTCACCCCTCAGTCCGAGGTAGCAGCGATGACGTCAAGCAAGCAATTCGCCGTGCAGTCAACCTGATTTCTTCTTCAGTGGATATATGTCCTCGCTCTAGACTTATGAGGTGGGAATATAGTGTCGCACGCCTACGTGCACTTTTAGGCAGTGGCGACACTGTTAAGTCCTACCCTTTTCTTACATCGCGGTATGCTGGCACGCACACTGGCTTGTGGTGTAGCCAAGTTTATCATATTCATGAGTAATGCCACGAGTGATTGTCAATTTATAGAGAAAATTTGCCTATCACGAGTTGCATTTATTAGGACTATTTCACAAATTAAAGGATGATAGAGTCTAGTAAATGTTATTTAAATGCTGTATTGTAAGTATTAACGTCTTAAAAGAAACCTGTAGCAGGCATACATACATCAGTGTCCATTGACACGACCTACAAGATTCTCGTATTGATGCTGCAATCTTTTAAGATGTTGACAATGTCAGGAATTGGAATATATGCTGTTAATTTCTAGTTTAGTTAAATAGAAAATTTGTCAAACTGATTCCAAACATATTTCCTGTTGTATTGTGTGTTCTGATGTTTCCCTCTTCGAATTATTTCATTTATTTCAGCATTAGATGGTTGACCATTAGATGGTCAGATATTTTGACATTTGAATAGCGGCTCTGTTGCGTCAAATTACGTAAGCTGTTGCGCATCTGTAGGACACTGCAGCTAGATTCTCTAGACTGATCATAACATAAGAAAATCAGACGAGGTGGTAATTAAAATTCAGAGGAGGTGGTAATGAAATCTGCTAATGTTTTCGCCAATGAAGGCTGTCATTAGTTGAAATTGCTATGCATATGATTGGTTGATTTTAACCAAGTGACGTATGAGTAGATGAGTCTGAGAAACAAAGTTTAATGTAATGTTTCAATTTTAGTTTCCGACTAACCTCTTATATTTGCGAGAAAAGGCATTAGGCGAAATTTGTTCCTAAAATGTATACACTTCCATTTCTGCAGCAATCTTCTCTTCAATTCTGATCCTTTCCAAAACTGTGGCATAACTGCAATAGAATTAATTGTTACATGCAGCTTGTAGGAAGCTCTATTATCCTATGTGCATTAAGTAGTTCCACCCTGTACATTCATTTTAAATAGTAATTTATTCAATTTGTGAATCACACAAATCTAAAAAACAGGCCCTCTTACAGTTAAATGGTCACGTTTGTCATCCCAACATATACATTTTCTGATTGCCTTTGGATATATCATGAGGTGCATCAGAGCAACGTTTATAGCTCACAAGGTGCAGACCAGCTCATTCCACGATGTAAGTAGAGTGAAAAGTAAGACAGCATTGCACAATTGTGTCTTGGAGAATCTAAAGGCGGCGGTAAAGAGAGTCTAAATGAGAACCATGTGGTAGGCAATAGACGGAATTAATGATTTATCGAGTCATAACGATCCTGGAATTACACATTGAAGCCTCTATTGTTACAAATACAGATAAGTGCAATAAAGAGGAAAAGCTTAAAACTGGTACGAATCGATTGACTTGGTGGGAAGAGGCTGCACTGTAGCGGAATATGCATCTCTCCGTGTCAGCACCTGCTGTTTTCTTCTTATTGATCTAGCGCGACACTCACAAAGAAAGCTTCTGAGCTCACTTCGATACTCACCATCATCCTTCTTCCTTCTTTTCTTTCGCTTGCCATTTCAAAGAATGTCATTATTCTTTTATAAACTCGAAGCCTTTCTTGTAACGGCTGTTATTTCTTTCTTTTGCTGTTATCTCCGCTCAGCCTTCCTACCTAC
>CM060964.1:227674975-227737475 GCA_030765045.1 Tenodera sinensis | reverse complement strand
ATACAAAATACCCATTTTTTTATGCAAATGGGACAGAAGAGGTAGGGTTAAACATTTGACAACGAGAGAATGGCCTAAGAGAAACAGTTTAACAGCAGGAGAAAAAAAATGTCATTCGTGCCAGTGTAGTTGATCCAAAGAAAATTTTATTAGCTCCATTGTATATAAAACTAGGTATTATGAAACAATTCGTGAAAGCATTGGACAAAAATGATTCGTATTTCAAATATTTGAGTAGTAAATTTTCTGTGATGTCTGAAGCTAAGATAAAAGAGGGCGTATTTTATGGATCTCAGATAAGGCAGCTAATGCATTTTTGGATGTCATGAATGATAGAGAACTTCAAGCATGGGCTGCTTTCAAAGAAGTGGTGAATAAGTTTCTGGGAAATACAAAGGATCCACAATATAAAGTAATTGTGAGAAATATGTTAGAAAAGTTACGAATACTTGGTGTAATATGAGTTTAAAACTTCACTTTTTGTATTCGCATCTGGACTATTTTCCTGATAATTTAGGATCCCTCGGTGATCAACAAGGTGATAAGATTCCATCAAGAAATCAAAGAGATGGATAGAATATATCAGGGTCGGTGGAATGTTGCGATGCTAGCGGACTACTGTTTGGTGCTTGAAAAAGGGAAATTACTCAACCAGGCTATAAACGTAAATCAACGCGGCCATCCTTCCGAGTAAGGAAAACGTAACTTCATACCCTCTTCTACAGGTATGTAGGTATTTATTTTTATTGTTTACTGATAAATTTTTCATTCTTTATTTATTTTATAACGCACTTTTTTAACATCAAACATACCATTTTTAATTATTTTTATTATAATATTTAGTGATTTGCAGAAAAGCCTTAGGTGATAGAGAAAAACTGTAATCACTATTCAATTTAGCACATCGAAATTAGTTAATATCACCTTTCAGATCTCAAACCGAAGGGGGAACATTTTTTTTTTCTTTTTGCAGGCTAGTGTTACCTATTGTAACGATGGTGGTGCTGATGGTGATGGCCGTGGCGACGATAGTGGTGATGGTGGTTTTAGTGATGTTGCTAGTGGCGTTGGTGGCTGTGGTAATGGGGATGATGTCGGTAATTGTGGTGGTGGTTGTGGTGGTGGTGGTGGTGGTGGTGGTGGTGGTGGTGGTGGTGGTGGTTGTGGTGGTGGTGGTGGTGGTGTTGGTGGTGGTGGTGGTGGTGATGGTGGTGGTGGAGGTGGTGGTGGTGGCTTTGGTACTTCTAATGGTGGTGGTGGCTGTAGTAGTTGTTATGATGGTGCTGGCTGTGGTGGTTGTTATGATGATGCTGGCTGTGGTGATTTTTATGGTGGTGGCTTTGGTGGTTGTAGTGCTGTTGGTGGCTGTGGTGATAATGGTGATAATAATGCTGATGATGGTGAAGGTGGTTTCCATTATGATGCTGGTGATGGTGATGATCATGGTTATGGTGATGATTATGCTGGTAATGATAGTGGTGATGGTGGTGGTCTTTATATTGGCGGGGATAGGGTGATCATTTATATGGCTATGATCATGGTTATGGTGGTTGTATTGATGACGATGGTGATGGTTGTTGTTGTTGTTGTGTTTAACGCCCGCTTTTACTACTACGGCACCGCAGGCGGTGACACTGATGATACATGAAGATGGAGCACCGGTGGAATGAGATGGCGGGGGAAACCGGAGTACCCGGAGAAAACCCGCCCTGACGCCGCTTCGTCCACCACGAATACCACATGCGGGTCCCTGGGATCGAACCCGGGCCGCCTAGGTGGTAGGCGAGCGCGCTAACCGCTCGGCCACGGCGCCGCCCGATGGTGGTGATGGTGACGGCAGTGATGATGGTGATGGTAATTGTGGTAATGATCATGGTTATGGTGATGACGATGGTGATGCTGGTGATAATGATGGTGGAGATGGTGAGGGAGATAATGAGCATGGTTATGGTGATGATTGAGATGATGGTGGTGATGATGCTGATGCTGATGGTGAGCATTATAATGGTGATGATTGTATTGATGCCGGTAGTGATGGTCACGGCGGCGGTGTTGATGGTGATGGTAATATTGGCGATGATGGTGCTGATCATGGTTATGGTGATGGTGATGCTGGTGATAATGGTGGTGATCGTGATTATAATGGTGGTGGCCATGGTGATGAACATGGTTATGGTGATGATTGTAATGATGATGATTTTGATGGTATGGTGGTGGTGGTGGTGGTGATGATTATGAGGTGATGGTGATGATGTTGATGGCGGTGGTGATTATGGTGATGGTGGTGATGGTAATGGCGGTGGTGATGGTGGTGATGGTAATGGCGGTGGTGATGGTTATGATGATGTTGATTATTATGCTTATGGTTATGGTAATGGCGATGATTGTAATGATGATGGTGCTGATGGTGTTGGCGGTGGTGATGATTATGAGGTAATAGTGATGATGGTGATGGTGATGTTCGTAGCGATGCTTGTCTGCTGCGTTCAGCTTAGGGATAAACATTGTTATAATGGAACATGTAATGAAGGAACCTCAAATTCGGGAAAAATGAGGGGGGGGGGTAGTCTATGTTTGGTTATCATGGTTGATGACAGGGTTGGATAGTTGTTAGGACGGAAGGGATTAGAGAAGGTTCAGCTTGGTTTAGTCTTAGAAGGATCGTAAGTCTTGCTGGAGATGTTACTACCAGAACATACAGAACTATGAGAAAGAATCATACGACTGTATAAAATTCTGTAACATGGGGTAAAATAACAGTAACACGTACTTCAACATCGATGGTTGCAATATCTTCTAGTGCTAGTTTAAAGATCGATAAAGGGTAAAGAGAAAGAAATGCAACAAAGCTGAATAAAGCTATAAAGAATACTTTAAAAGAAACAGCTTAGATCATGTTAGGTGAGGTTAGGCTTAGAGAGATTTTAAACCATGGTCGATATATTACCACCACAACATACAGAACTTAGCGAAAGAATCATACCACCAGTGTTCTTTTTCTGAGGGAATGGTGGGGGACGCGTTCCCATAAACATTTTCTGAAAACAAAATTTAAAAACCACCTATTTTCCCGATTAAAAATAGGAAATGTGACTTTATAGCTACCGATTGGTTTTATTAATATTTATTTGGTTGGTTTCCATTTACACAGATTATAGTAGTGTTAGAATATCTTTGTAAATGTCAAAAATAAACGCATAACGACAACCGGTTTGCTATCTTCTCAGCGAGCTTCTTGTTCATTATTAGTTAATTCCTGTTTATGAATATTAATTCGTGTGTATGTGATCTGAGGACAAGTAAAAAACAAGTTGTGTTTAAGGGCCCATCGAACACTAGGTCATTAGGGCCTGAAGTCAAAGAATAAAAACAATAAAACTACTACTAAAACCTCACCCCTTTAAAAAATTAAAAGCTCGAAGATAAAATAACCAAAATATTAATGTTAAAACCACTAGAAAGTGAGATAAAACGGCTAAAAGGTAAAACAGGTAAAACGTGATTTGCCAAAAACGTAAGCTGGTAACACAGTTCCAAAGATAAAAACACCATAATTAAAATGCCTTACAATTTTAAATCCGCCAAGATAAAAGTACCTTACACATGCTTAAAAAAATCAACCTTGACAACAAACCGCAGTACCGTATTTACAGCTACTGGGTCGTTGCCTAAAACAGAGCACAGTGCTCACGACCGTATTGCGGACAATCAAGGCCATGTGCGACGGAGAGTGGAACATAGCACGTCGCACAGACAGGCTCTGGATCACCACGGAAAAGATGCCCATGCGTGGCTCGAGTGTGGCCTATCCTCAGGCAGGTTAAGACCACTTCTTCCCGCATGGAATCCCTGCAGCACGTCTGCCAGGGTTGTACAGTGTCTTTTATTGCCCGTAACTGAGTGCCAGCTAACGCTTCCCAAGATTGCTGACAGAGTAAATAGATGGCGACGAAAGTACTTCTGCACATCTATCTAGGGTAGTGTACGGGTGGAATATTCCAAAAGCCGACATGCAGACTTCGCAGCCGCATCCGCCGCCTCGTTGCACGGAATACCCATATGGCCTGGGATCCACGTAAAAACAAACTGGTATCCGCGAGACTGTAGTTGCGAGATCAACGTCTGGATTTTAACAATCAATGTCGATGTGCCGATAAACTGTTTCAGGGCCTGGAGAGCACTAAAAGTTTCGGAACAAATGATAAAACTTCCAGGACCTGAACTGGAGACAAAAAGAAGGAAATAAAATATGGCAAACAGCTCGGGGGTACACACTGAACTGGCGTCTGGAAGACGGTACGTGTGAACGTCGCCATTGTATACAAAAGCGGAACCCTTCGCACTACCCATCTGTGAGGCATCAGTAAATACCGGAGTATAAATCCGGTATCGGCTCAAAACTGCGGTGAACAGTTGGTGAAACACCGAATGAAGGGTAGCTAACTTCACACTGCTTGACAGCTCCAGATCAAAGAATGCACGCTGGAGCTGCTAGGGAGGGCATCGGCCAAGTGGATGCCGTTCTACAAATGGCAGTCGTAGATGGTAGATCGTAGATCAGTTCTCTAAACCTGATGCTGCTTGGACGGGAGATAGTTGTATTCCGCGTATAACGGTACGCTAGGTCTGGACGCAATACAGGTGGAAACGAAGGAATACCCGGAAGAGCGGCCAACCTTGCCACGTAGAAACAAAGTAACAACGAGCGTCATACAAACAATGGGGGTTCGCCAGAACCAGCATACAGACAACCCATTCTACTTGTGCAGAAAGCCCCAGTAGCGAGACGGATACCAATGTGATATATTGTATCTAAAAGGCGGAGTTTAGAGGCGGATGCGGAGCCATAGATAAAACAGCCGTAGCCTAATTTGGACAGGACCAGTGAGCGATACAACCTCAACATGACCATGCGATCACCGTCCCAAGACGCCCCACATAAAACCCGGCGTACCCGAAGCGAATGGTCGCAGGAAGCACGCAGATAACGAATATGGTGCTCCCATGTAAGTTTACTGTCGAGGTGTAAGCCCAAGAACTTCAGGTGCGGAACAAATGGCTCACGTGTGTCACGCAAATAAAGATCAGGAGGAGGGTGTACGCCACGAAGTCGATGGAAGTGGACACACTGTGTTTGCGTAGGGGAGAACTGAAAGCCGGTGCGAAATGCCCACTCAGCGATGGATTTTATAGACAGCTGCAGTTGACGCTCGATGTGCTCCAAACTATGAGAGCGATAGTATATCGCAAAGTTGTCAACATACAGTGACATTGGGATTCTGTTGCTGCTCGCGGCGAAAAGCGTTTCACAGAAAATCGACCCCTAGGGTACACCATTCTCCTGGATACGTTCTTGTGAGTGCGTATGGCCAATGCGGGCACGAAATCGGCGAAGTTGTAAAAAATTAAAAACAAAGATAGCTAGATGGCCGCGCAAACCGCAGTCGTGTAAATTATGGAGGACACCATAGCACCATGTAGTGTCGTAGGCCTTCTGCAGGTCGAAGAAGACCCCCACGACATGCTGCTCCCTGAGAAAGGCATTCTGGATGTAAGCCTCCATGCGTGTCAGGTTGTCGACACTGGAGCGATCACGACGAAAACCGCACTGAACATTGCTCAGCAGGTTATTCGTCTCTAGCCACCACACTAAGCGAGTGTTAATTATCCGTTCCATGGTTTTAGAAACGACACTTCTCAGGCAGATAGGGCGGTAGCTAGAAGGAAGCGTCCAGTCCTTCCCGGGCCGAGGGACAGGGATGACAGTACCCGCGCGCCAGGAAGAAAGGAAAACCTGCTGAAGCCAGATACGGTTGTAGATGTTCAGCAGGAAGGTGAAAACCTCAGGTGGAAGATAAAGCAGCATTTGTCGGTGAATGTCATCATGCCCACGAGAAGAGTCCTTCGCGAGAGACAAAGCATGGGTTAGCTCCGCCTCCGTAAAACGAGCGTTTTACGGTTCACTAGAGTAACCTTTAAAACTGAGGAGTGCCCGCTCCGCAGATTCCGTGATGGGTAAAAAGGTAGTATTGTAGTTTTGCGCTTGGCTATCAACAGCGAAAGAGTCAGCGAGGGCGTCGGCGATATCCTGCTCGTGGATATAAGAGCATCCCTGTACGGTAAGACCGGGTATTATCGTCCGGCGACACTTGCCGTGCATACGCCAAACAGCAGTCCACACCTGTGTTGCAGAGCTGTGACGGGAAAGGGAAGAGACGTAAGATTCCCAGAAGCTACGTTTTGCACTACGAAGTACAAAACGTGCCCTCGCACTTAAGCGTTTAATAGAAATAAAATTTGTCTCCGTAGGATGCAGGCGGAACGTACGCAGAGCACGCCTACGTGCTTTGATAGCCAAACGGCATTCGTCGGTCCACCACAGTACGGGAACGTGTCGTGGCGTAGAGGAACTTCGAGGAACGCTGGAATCTTCCACGAGCAAGATAAAGCAGATAAAATATCCCACCATTTCATCAATGAAGTCAAAACCATTGTCGCGTAGGTGAATGAGGAAACAAAATTCCCCCAATCAGCCTTGGATATAATACAGTGAGGGTGTCGTGTTGACACAGAATGGTGGCCGGATAGGTGAATGTTAATGATCACTGCCGTATAAGTCGGAAAGGACCAACCAATCAAGTAGAGGTACCAATGACGAGCTACAAAAAGAAACGTCTAGTGCGGAGTGGGTACCATAGACAGATGATAGAAAGGTAGGGGCACCAGTATTTAACAAAAGTAAGCCGGACATATCGCAAACGTCTGCTCCAAGGCACCCACGAGCATCGTCAGTTTCGGAGCCCCAAAGAGTATTTTTGTCATTAAGACCGCCTAGAAAGAGGAATGGTGGCGGTATCTGTGCCAAAAGAGCCCGAAGATCGTTTTGTTGTACGACACTCAGATGGCAGATAGACATTGCAAATAGACAGGCTCAGGCCCCGCAGTTGTACTCGCATCGCTACAGCTTATAAAGGTGTGTTAAGCGGGATGCTGGTAGCAGAGATGTTATGTGCCACCAGAATAGCAACACCACCGCTTGCTCGCCGATCAGCTGCAGAGTCATGTCTAAATGCTGAAAAACCACGAAGATGTAATGCGTGATTAGACTGCAAATGGGGTTCTTGTAGACAGATGATTGATGGAGAACGTTGAAAGACTAAGTGTTGTATGTCCGGAGCACGTGCCCGGAGCCCATTAACATTCAACTGGATTATTTCCATATTAAAAAGAGATTAGTGGCCAGTCTTTATCTTTTTGTTCTTCTTTCTTTTGACCTTGGCGCACTTGCGACCAATGAAATGAGTTTCACTGTCCTCAGGCGACTCCTCCGATGTTTGGGAGTCCGAGATCCCCTCCGACTCGCGGAGAGGGAGCGGGACTTCATTGACGACGTGGGACTGCTGCCTCGAACAATGTGCCTGGAGTGATCTGAGGAAAGAATCGGAATCAGTACTCTTTGGATCTCAGCCGATCTGTTTTCCGTGTTCGTAGGTATAGTTAAATTCCTCGCAGTGGTAGACCTGGTTATAAGTTGTCTTGTTTACGCTTAGCGGCTTATCCACGCTTGTAGTGTATTGTACAGTGTGCACGTGGTTTTTCAAGAAAGAACACGCGATGAGTCGAAAAATCACTATTTTAAGTGGTCTCCAGCATCCAAAAAATTAAACACAACAACGATGAATGCATTTCAAATTATAATGCTGGAAGTTCGATGACGGTGGATAATACATAGTGCAGCCGGAAACAAAAGCAGTGAAAGCGTGTATGACGATAATGAGAGCTCGAGTGAACATGTGTGTGATGAAAAATTAGATGAGATCCCTGATTGTTGGTCTTTAGATCAAAAAATGCATGTTGTGCAAAACATGACTGGTTATTGATTAAAAACAAGAAACTTGGACCAGACAGAAACAAACAAGGGAGGAATATTGCATAGACGCGGGCTACAATTTCTGTGTCATTTTATGGTGCTGAGAAGAAAACTGAAATGATCTTTCTGCGAAAGAAAATATACAAAAATAAGGAAAGTTCTGCTCATCAAGCTACAGCTAAGATTTTACATAACTCCAAAGAAAACACTCTAGGAAAAGCCTGCGCAAGAGCCTTCAAAAACGAAAAAGAAGTGACTGCAAACGTGTTCCGTACGGCGTACAAAGTTGCTAAAAAGAGAGACTTTTAATGATTTTCAGTCTGAGTTTGAACTTCAACAACTAAATCGAGTAAACATGGGCCGCATTTTACACTCTGGAAATGTACAAACATTATTAATGATATTGCGGTAGAGATGAGAAAGACTATTCTGAATAAAATAATTGACTGCAGATGCAAAATATCAAGGATTGACGAAAGTACGACGATTAGCCAACTAACATCTTTGAAGCTTTACTTAAGAGCAAAGCTCCCTGAAATGAAAGTCTACAAATGTTTTTGTGGATGTAGTTGAGCTACATGAAGTGACTGCTGAAGGTATATACAGCACATTGTTAAAGTGTTTAAATGCCCATGACTTTACTGACAAGAAAAGTCTCCGAGAAAATCTTATTGCAAGTCCAACAGATGGATCTACAGTAATGATGGGAAACAAGAAAGGCGTTGTAACACTACTGAAAAAGAATTTCCCAGAGTTTAGTCTGGCATTGCGCCAAACATAGACTTGAGCTGTCGGTTGGGGATGTGATAAAAAAGATTTTCCATTTCAAGTAAATCACTTAGTCTTTCTTAGATAAATTGTATTCACCGTACCATCAGTCACCAAAGAATGCACGCGAGCTGAGACAGTATGCTGAACAACTTAAAACTCAGTTATTGAAGATAGGTAGAATTTTAGGCAACAGATGGGTAGTCCCAAGTTTCAGGACTGCATCAGCTGTTTGGAACAATTTTCAAGGTTTGGTTGTTCACTTTACTGCTGCTAACGGTGATGAAAACAGAGACTCTACTGAAAGAAGTATGCATGAGGGCTTGTTAAAGCATATTACAAAGGTTGATTCTATTCTTGATCTTGGATTGAAGTGTGATGCTCTTCAGAACTTGTCAGAATTAAGTCTTGAGCTGCAATCACGAGATATGACATTGTATTTAGCAAATCGAAAGATTAAAAACCAACTACTAGTCTTTGAAGAACGGAAAGTGAAAGAGTGGACCTTATATTAGTGAAGCACTTGAAGCAGAACAGCAATTGAGCTTCAGAGGTACTGTTATAGATAATGGATCAAAAAAAGAACTGTTTTAGCCCTTCAGAATTTTATGAATCCTTGAAAGGAAGAATGGAGAGTCGGCTTCTACAGGCAACGGACACAGGAATTTCTAAGTGTGCCCAGGTATTAGACAGCTCAACTCGGCCAAATAATCCCGGGATTACATATGGTGAACATGAAATAAAATCCTTGTGTAAACATTTTGAACTGCCTCAAAGAAAAATTCTGAGAGGTTTCAGAGATTATATTACCGACAAGAAAGTGCCAGAGACTCTATTTCCTCTTGTGAATATATTGAAGTGTGTACCAGTTTCTATCAGTGAATGTGAAAGGGGATTTTCTCAAATGAACCTGATCGTCACTCCTACTAGCGCTTCATTACACCTTCCTACAGTCAGCAATTTAATGTTCATTAAATTGGTTGGGCCTCCTCTCCAACTATTTAAACCAGCAGATTATGCGAACTCTTGGTTTATGAAAGTTCGACACCTTGCAACGGACCCCAGAGCAAGGAGAGACGGCGTGATGACTGGACCAAGGATGAAATGGTGCCACTGTGGAAGCTGCTGTGATAAGGTCATTTTAATTCAGTATACTTTAAAGGGAGAATCCAAAAATATACCATTGATGCCCCCTATTGGTTTATTGGTTCATTGTTATTACTATTTAGATGATTGGAGCTGCAGCGACAAGTTGAAGGTAGCAGCAAACTGTCGATATTGAAATATGGCCTATTTATGTAATCATTACACACAGTAAAGTTATGTGCTCAACTTAATTTCTTTCGCAACGCATAGGCTACTTAGACTTTAAAGCAAACAAGTCCGAGAGTTCTCCTAAACTTTTTTTTTTAGAAAAAGAGCACTGCATACAACTGTATAAAATTCTGTGACTGAGGACAAAATACCTATAATAAGTACTTCAACATCAAACGTTAGAGCACCATCTAGTGTTAGTTTCAGAAAGAGGAGGAAATAGATAAACAAGAAAAATGTCAAATAACAATGAAGAGATATCTGCGTGCTTAGCTCGGGTTAAGTTAGGTTAGTCCATGCTCTTGATGTTAGCATCAGATCATGCAGTAGAATACAAAAGAATCGTAAAAGAGGATATCATAAAATACTGGTGCTGGGGTAAAATACCTGTGACACCTAATTGATTATCAGGGTTGGAACATCTTCTGGTGCTAGTTCAAGAAGAACAATAACGATATCAAATAACAATGAAGGAATATATCTAAAGAAATGTATGGTTAGGTTAGTCTTAGTCTTAGAAAGACTAACAACGTTCGAGGTGTTACCGTTAGAACATACAAAATAATGCAAAATAATCGCAAAACGTGATTAACATGCATTACATATTGGTACGGTGTATAATACCGATACTAAGTACTTCAATATCAAAGGTTATTTAATCCTCTAGTGTTAGATCAAGAAAGAGGAGACAGAAGAGAAACAGGAACAGTGTCAAATAGCAATGAAGAAATGTCTCTAAAGAAACGCCTGGTTAAATTAGGTTAGTCTTAAAAGGGTCGTAAGCAGTACTCTAGACGCTGTCATCATAACATACAGATGTATTAATCATAAAACGAGATTAACATGTATAACATACTGGAGCAGTGTGCAAAAACGTAGACAATAGCTAGTTCAAATTCAGGTTTAAAACATCTTCTAATGCTAGTTCAGGAAGAGGATGAGGTAGAAAAACATGAACAGTAACAATACCAAAGAACAGTGAAGAAATATCTATAAAGAGACTTGTTGGCTCGGGTTAAGTTAGGTTAGATACAGAAAGACTGTAAGCAACGCTCTAGTCTAGACATTATCATCATAAATTTACAAAAGGATGTAATGCGTTCGTGAAAGCATAACCGATCACTGGAAAAGGGTTAATATGCTCATTAAAAGTATCCGAACATGCTAAAAGCATGAAAACACTGCAAAATCAATGGGAAAAACAGTTCAAAACAATCGTGAATATTTCAGTATAGAATAAGTGTTCAAAAATACCTACCAAATCTCCTGAATTAGCGTTAACACACCTAGAAACCTTTAAAAAAAGCTTAGGGAGGGAGCAAAATCCCTGTGGGAGGCGTAGAATTTCCCCCTACCCTGAATTTACCCCTCCCCCCCCCCCCCCCCCCCCCGCTAAAACATCCCATGGGAACGGTTCATATAACGAGACAAACAGCGAAACACGCTACTAAAATGCCCCCCACCCCCAACAACTTTTAACGATTTCGCACCCTGAGCTTAGGGTTCGCATGTCAGGGAGCTCGAATGCCTTCAAAGTATTAAAAATCGCTGGAAAACGTCTACAACTCAAACAAATGCCTAAGCCGAAAACGATATGGTGTGAAGGTTATAACAGGTTATGGCAGAATAGAATGGTCGAGTAAAATAGGATGAGATAGGTTGGGTAAGGTTAAAATACCTCAATAAATAGGATGGTTATGTCCGCTTAGGTTAAGTTAGGTTAGGCTGGGTTAGACAAGTAGTAGTAGAGGGCTTAGGTTGGGTTAAATTATGAAAGGCCGGAGTAAAAAGTAGGAGCTAGGTTGGATTGAGCAATAAGTAGAAAGAATAAATTATTAGCAGAGGTGTTAGGTTAGGTTAGTGGAGGCGATGCGAGGTGAGGTGTCATTAAGTTAGGATAATATAGTCAATTAAGATAGAATGCTCCTGCGCTAGACAACATGCATCGATACAATGAACAACATGCATCAATACAATGAACAACATACAACATGCATCGATACAATGAACAACATGCATCGATACAATGAACAACATGCATCGATACAATGAACAACATACATCGATACAATGAACAACATACTCCACTATCATGAACGCGTGCGCTCTCTCTCTCTCTCTCTCTCTCTCTCACACACACACACACACACACACACACACAGACACACGCACACGCACACACACACGCACACGCACACGCACACGCACACGCACACGCACACACACACAAAACCACACACAGCTATACGCGATAGAATTTGTTCTTAGAGACTGCTTCCAGCACCTACGACGTCCTGCTTCTCCTACCACGTTACCCAGTAATGCTTAGATCGCATGGTGAAGATTTTTTGCGCTCGCTGGCTCCTAGCTTTTGTTATCCTATGTGCTGCCTATTATGATTCCTAAATATTTTATTTAAATTATTATTTTATAACAGAGTGCTCATAATTATTAAAACAGCAATCATGATTATGTTTTAATGTAAAGTGGAAAATAAAGGAATTTGAAACCAATCTGAACTTAAAACTACCTGTTACAATAGCAATTAAATTATGTTATAACTAAAATAATAAATATATTATGCATCTGAAAAATGAGAGAGAAAGATCCAATAAAAACATGTCAGATTGAGTAGGACGATCCACATTCGGGAGGTCCCGGGTTCAACCTCTTTGGGCCCATCAATCCACCTGGATTTTTCGTGGTCTCCGTCAGTCGCCAAGGTAGTCAATGCTGCGACCCAAAGTTTCAACTTAAGTCTAAAACAATAATAAAATGATAGTAGATGATGATAGCGAATGCTCTGCCATTTATCCACAGATGATGAAAGCAGCTAGACCTAACGGTACCCCAATGACATCTGCCTAACACGTGTAAAAGTATGTAGGAATAACATTGCCTAGCACCAAGGCCGCGGTGGACACGTATCGGAGCTACCATCTACCCGGCACGTGTAGCAATAGAGATACAATTGCCCAACACTAAGGCCGTTGTGGACATGTATCGAAGCTACCATCTACCCGGCACGTGTAGGAATATAGATACAATTACCTAACACTAAGTTCACTGTGGACATGTATCGAAGCTACCATCTACCCGGCACGTGTAGGAATATAGATACAATTACCTAACACTAAGGCCGCTGTGGACATGTATCGGACCCATCATCTACCCAACACGTGTAGGGAGTAGAGATGCAATTGCCCAACACTAAGGCCGCTGTGGACACGTATCGGAGCTACCATCTACCTGGCACGAGTAGCAGTATGTAGGGATACAATTGCCTAGCACCAAGGCCACTGTGGACACGTATCAGAGCTACCATCTACCTGGCACGAGTAGATGTACGGATAAAATTGCCTAGCACCAAGGCCACTGTGGACACGTATCGGAGCTACCATCTACCTGGCACGAGTAGAAGTATGTAGGGATACATTTGCCTAGCACCAAGGCCACTGTAGACACGTATCGGAGCTACCATCTACCTGGCACGAGTAGAAGTATGTAGGGATACAATTGCCTAGCACCAAGGCCACTGCAGACACGTATCGGAGCTACCATCTACCTGGCACGAGTAGAAGTATGTAGGGATACAATTGCCTAGCACCAAGGCCACTGTAGACACGTATCGGAGCTACCATCTACCTGGCACGAGTAGAAGTATGTAGGGATACAATTGCCTAGCACCAAGGCCGCTGTGGACACGTATCGGAGCTACCATCTACCTGGCACGAGTAGAAGTATGTAGGGATACAATTGCCTAGCACCAAGGCCACTGTAGACACGTATCGGAGCTACCATCTACCTGGCACGAGTAGAAGTATGTAGGGATACAATTGCCTAGCACCAAGGCCGCTGTGGACACGTATCGGAGCTACCATCTAAGTGGCACGAGTAGAAGTATGTAGGGATACAATTGCCTAGCACCAAGGCCGCTGTGGACACGTATAGGAGCTACCATCTACCTGGCACGAGTAGAAGTATGTAGGGATACAATTGCCTAGCACCAAGGCCACTGTAGACACGTATCGGAGCTACCATCTACCTGGCACGAGTAGAAGTATGTAGGGATACAATTGCCTAGCACCAAGACCGCTGTGGACACGTATCGGAGCTACCATCTAAGTGGCACGAGTAGAAGTATGTAGGGATACAATTGCCTAGCACCAAGGCCGCTGTGGACACGTATCGGAGCTACCATCTACCTGGCACGAGTAGAAGTATGTAGGGATACAATTGCCTAGCACCAAGGCCACTGTAGACACGTATCGGAGCTACCATCTACCTGGCACGAGTAGAAGTATGTAGGGATACAATTGCCTAGCACCAAGGCCGCTGTGGACACGTATCGGAGCTACCATCTAAGTGGCACGAGTAGAAGTATGTAGGGATACAATTGCCTAGCACCAAGGCCGCTGTGGACACGTATCGGAGCTACCATCTACCTGGCACGAGTAGAAGTATGTAGGGATACAATTGCCTAGCACCAAGGCCGCTGTGGACACGTATCGGAGCTACCATCTACCTGGCACGAGTAGAAGTATGTAGGGATACAATTGCCTAGCACCAAGGCCACTGTAGACACGTATCGGAGCTACCATCTACCTGGCACGAGTAGAAGTATGTAGGGATACAATTGCCTAGCACCAAGGCCGCTGTGGACACGTATCGGAGCTACCATCTAAGTGGCACGAGTAGAAGTATGTAGGGATACAATTGCCTAGCACCAAGGCCGCTGTGGACACGTATCGGAGCTACCATCTACCTGGCACGAGTAGAAGTATGTAGGGATACAATTGCCTAGCACCAAGGCCGCTGTGGACACGTATCGGAGCTACCATCTACCTGGCACGAGTAGAAGTATGTAGGGATACAATTGCCTAGCACCAAGGCCGCTGTGGTCACGTATCGGAGCTACCATCTAAGTGGCACGAGTAAAAGTATGTAGGGATACAATTGCCTAGCACCAAGGCCGCTGTGGACACGTATCGGAGCTACCATCTACCTGGCACGAGTAGAAGTATGTAGGGATACAATTGCCTAGCACCAAGGCCACTGTAGACACGTATCGGAGCTACCATCTACCTGGCACGAGTAGAAGTATGTAGGGATACAATTGCCTAGCACCAAGGCCGCTGTGGACACGTATCGGAGCTACCATCTACCTGGCACGAGTAGAAGTATGTAGGGATACAGTTGCCTAGCACCAAGGCCGCTGTGGACACGTATCGGAGCTACCATCTACCCGGCACGCGTAGAAGTATGTAGGGATACAATTGCCTAGCACCAAGGCCACTGTAGACACGTATCGGAGCTACCATCTACCTGGCACGAGTAGAAGTATGTAGGGATACAATTGCCTAGCACCAAGGCCACTGTAGACACGTATCGGAGCTACCATCTACCTGGCACGAGTAGAAGTATGTAGGGATACAATTGCCTAGCACCAAGGCCGCTGTGGACACGTATCGGAGCTACCATCTACCTGGCACGAGTAGAAGTATGTAGGGATACAATTGCCTAGCACCAAGGCCGCTGTGGACACGTATCGGAGCTACCATCTACCTGGCACGAGTAGAAGTATGTAGGGATACAATTGCCTAGCACCAAGACCGCTGTGGACACGTATCGGAGCTACCATCTAAGTGGCACGAGTAGAAGTATGTAGCGATACAATTGCCTAGCACCAAGGCCGCTGTGGACACGTATCGGAGCTACCATCTACCTGGCACGAGTAGAAGTATGTAGGGATACAATTGCCTTGCACCAAGGCCACTGTAGACACGTATCGGAGCTACCATCTACCTGGCACGAGTAGAAGTATGTAGGGATACAATTGCCTAGCACCAAGGCCGCTGTGGACACGTATCGGAGCTACCATCTAAGTGGCACGAGTAGAAGTATGTAGGGATACAATTGCCTAGCACCAAGGCCGCTGTGGACACGTATCGGAGCTACCATCTACCTGGCACGAGTAGAAGTATGTAGGGATACAATTGCCTAGCACCAAGGCCGCTGTGGACACGTATCGGAGCTACCATCTACCTGGCACGAGTAGAAGTATGTAGGGATACAATTGCCTAGCACCAAGGCCACTGTAGACACGTATCGGAGCTACCATCTACCTGGCACGAGTAGAAGTATGTAGGGATACAATTGGCTAGCACCAAGGCCGCTGTGGTCACGTATCGGAGCTACCATCTAAGTGGCACGAGTAAAAGTATGTAGGGATACAATTGCCTAGCACCAAGGCCGCTGTGGACACGTATCGGAGCTACCATCTACCTGGCACGAGTAGAAGTATGTAGGGATACAATTGCCTAGCACCAAGGCCACTGTAGACACGTATCGGAGCTACCATCTACCTGGCACGAGTAGAAGTATGTAGGGATACAATTGCCTAGCACCAAGGCCGCTGTGGACACGTATCGGAGCTACCATCTACCTGGCACGAGTAGAAGTATGTAGGGATACAGTTGCCTAGCACCAAGGCCGCTGTGGACACGTATCGGAGCTACCATCTACCCGGCACGCGTAGAAGTATGTAGGGATACAATTGCCTAGCACCAAGGCCACTGTAGACACGTATCGGAGCTACCATCTACCTGGCACGAGTAGAAGTATGTAGGGATACAATTGCCTAGCACCAAGGCCACTGTAGACACGTATCGGAGCTACCATCTACCTGGCACGAGTAGAAGTATGTAGGGATACAATTGCCTAGCACCAAGGCCGCTGTGGACACGTATCGGAGCTACCATCTACCTGGCACGAGTAGAAGTATGTAGGGATACAATTGCCTAGCACCAAGGCCGCTGTGGACACGTATCGGAGCTACCATCTACCTGGCACGAGTAGAAGTATGTAGGGATACAATTGCCTAGCACCAAGGCCGCTGTGGACACGTATCGGAGCTACCATCTACCTGGCACGAGTAGAAGTATGTAGGGATACAGTTGCCTAGCACCAAGGCCGCTGTAGACACGTATCGGAGCTACCATCTACCCGGCACGCGTAGAAGTATGTAGGGATACAATTGCCTAGCACCAAGGCCGCTGTGGACACGTATCGGAGCTACCATCTACCCGGCACGCGTAGAAGTATGTAGGGATACAATTGCCTAGCACCAAGGCCGCTGTGGACACGTATCGGAGCTACCATCTACCTGGCACGAGTAGAAGTATGTAGGGATACAGTTGCCTAGCACCAAGGCCGCTGTGGACACGTATCGGAGCTACCATCTACCCGGCACGCGTAGAAGTATGTAGGGATACAATTGCCTAGCACCAAGGCCACTGTAGACACGTATCGGAGCTACCATCTACCTGGCACGAGTAGAAGTATGTAGGGATACAATTGCCTAGCACCAAGGCCACTGTAGACACGTATCGGAGCTACCATCTACCTGGCACGAGTAGAAGTATGTAGGGATACAATTGCCTAGCACCAAGGCCGCTGTGGACACGTATCGGAGCTACCATCTACCTGGCACGAGTAGAAGTATGTAGGGATACAATTGCCTAGCACCAAGGCCGCTGTGGACACGTATCGGAGCTACCATCTACCTGGCACGAGTAGAAGTATGTAGGGATACAATTGCCTAGCACCAAGACCGCTGTGGACACGTATCGGAGCTACCATCTAAGTGGCACGAGTAGAAGTATGTAGCGATACAATTGCCTAGCACCAAGGCCGCTGTGGACACGTATCGGAGCTACCATCTACCTGGCACGAGTAGAAGTATGTAGGGATACAATTGCCTTGCACCAAGGCCACTGTAGACACGTATCGGAGCTACCATCTACCTGGCACGAGTAGAAGTATGTAGGGATACAATTGCCTAGCACCAAGGCCGCTGTGGACACGTATCGGAGCTACCATCTAAGTGGCACGAGTAGAAGTATGTAGGGATACAATTGCCTAGCACCAAGGCCGCTGTGGACACGTATCGGAGCTACCATCTACCTGGCACGAGTAGAAGTATGTAGGGATACAATTGCCTAGCACCAAGGCCGCTGTGGACACGTATCGGAGCTACCATCTACCTGGCACGAGTAGAAGTATGTAGGGATACAATTGCCTAGCACCAAGGCCACTGTAGACACGTATCGGAGCTACCATCTACCTGGCACGAGTAGAAGTATGTAGGGATACAATTGCCTAGCACCAAGGCCGCTGTGGTCACGTATCGGAGATACCATCTAAGTGGCACGAGTAAAAGTATGTAGGGATACAGTTGCCTAGCACCAAGGCCGCTGTGGACACGTATCGGAGCTACCATCTACCTGGCACGAGTAGAAGTATGTAGGGATACAATTGCCTAGCACCAAGGCCACTGTAGACACGTATCGGAGCTACCATCTACCTGGCACGAGTAGAAGTATGTAGGGATACAATTGCCTAGCACCAAGGCCGCTGTGGACACGTATCGGAGCTACCATCTACCTGGCACGAGTAGAAGTATGTAGGGATACAGTTGCCTAGCACCAAGGCCGCTGTGGACACGTATCGGAGCTACCATCTACCCGGCACGCGTAGAAGTATGTAGGGATACAATTGCCTAGCACCAAGGCCACTGTAGACACGTATCGGAGCTACCATCTACCTGGCACGAGTAGAAGTATGTAGGGATACAATTGCCTAGCACCAAGGCCACTGTAGACACGTATCGGAGCTACCATCTACCTGGCACGAGTAGAAGTATGTAGGGATACAATTGCCTAGCACCAAGGCCGCTGTGGACACGTATCGGAGCTACCATCTACCTGGCACGAGTAGAAGTATGTAGGGATACAATTGCCTAGCACCAAGGCCGCTGTGGACACGTATCGGAGCTACCATCTACCTGGCACGAGTAGAAGTATGTAGGGATACAATTGCCTAGCACCAAGGCCGCTGTGGACACGTATCGGAGCTACCATCTACCTGGCACGAGTAGAAGTATGTAGGGATACAGTTGCCTAGCACCAAGGCCGCTGTAGACACGTATCGGAGCTACCATCTACCCGGCACGCGTAGAAGTATGTAGGGATACAATTGCCTAGCACCAAGGCCGCTGTGGACACGTATCGGAGCTACCATCTACCCGGCACGCGTAGAAGTATGTAGGGATACAATTGCCTAGCACCAAGGCCGCTGTGGACACGTATCGGAGCTACTATCTAAGTGGCACGAGTAGAAGTATGTAGGGATACAGTTGCCTAGCACCAAGGCCGCTGCAGACACGTATCGGAGCTACCATCTACCCGGCACGCGTAGAAGTATGTAGGGATACAATTGCCTAGCACCAAGGCCGCTGTAGACACGTATCGGAGCTACCATCTACCTGGCACGAGTAGAAGTATGTAGGGATACAATTGCCTAGCACCAAGGCCACTGTAGACACGTATCGGAGCTACCATCTACCTGGCACGAGTAGAAGTATGTAGGGATACAATTGCCTAGCACCAAGCCCGCTGTGGACACGTATCGGAGCTACCATCTACCTGGCACGAGTAGAAGTATGTAGGGATACAATTGCCTAGCACCAAGGCCACTGTAGACACGTATCGGAGCTACCATCTACCTGGCACGAGTAGAAGTATGTAGGGATACAATTGCCTAGCACCAAGGCCGCTGTGGACACGTATCGGAGCTACCATCTAAGTGGCACGAGTAGAAGTATGTAGGGATACAATTGCCTAGCACCAAGGCCGCTGTGGACACGTATCGGAGCTACCATCTACCTGGCACGAGTAGAAGTATGTAGGGATACAATTGCCTAGCACCAAGGCCACTGTAGACACGTATCG
The DNA here is from genome assembly GCA_030765045.1 of Tenodera sinensis. Taxonomy (NCBI): domain Eukaryota; kingdom Metazoa; phylum Arthropoda; class Insecta; order Mantodea; family Mantidae; genus Tenodera; species Tenodera sinensis. The sequence continues at coordinate 227,717,732 of CM060964.1, read as the reverse complement.
GAGCTACCATCTACCTGGCACGAGTAGAAGTATGTAGGGATACAATTGCCTAGCACCAAGGCCGCTGTGGACACGTATCGGAGCTACCATCTAAGTGGCACGAGTAGAAGTATGTAGGGATACAATTGCCTAGCACCAAGGCCGCTGTGGACACGTATCGGAGCTACCATCTAAGTGGCACGAGTAGAAGTATGTAGGGATACAATTGCCTAGCACCAAGGCCGCTGTGGACACGTATCGGAGCTACCATCTACCTGGCACGAGTAGAAGTATGTAGGGATACAATTGCCTAGCACCAAGGCCACTGCGGACACGTATCGGAGCTACCATCTACCTGGCACGAGTAGAAGTATGTAGGGATACAATTGCCTAGCACCAAGGCCACTGTAGACACGTATCGGAGCTACCATCTAAGTGGCACGAGTAGAAGTATGTAGGGATACAATTGCCTAGCACCAAGGCCGCTGTGGACACGTATCGGAGCTACCATCTAAGTGGCACGAGTAGAAGTATGTAGGGATACAGTTGCCTAGCACCAAGGCCGCTGTAGACACGTATCGGAGCTACCATCTACCCGGCACGCGTAGAAGTATGTAGGGATACAATTGCCTAGCACCAAGGCCGCTGTAGACACGTATCGGAGCTACCATCTACCTGGCACGAGTAGAAGTATGTAGGGATACAATTGCCTAGCACCAAGGCCGCTGTGGACACGTATCGGAGCTACCATCTAAGTGGCACGAGTAGAAGTATGTAGGGATACAATTGCCTAGCACCAAGGCCGCTGTGGACACGTATCGGAGCTACCATCTACCTGGCACGAGTAGAAGTATGTAGGGATACAATTGCCTAGCACCAAGGCCACTGTAGACACGTATCGGAGCTACCATCTACCTGGCACGAGTAGAAGTATGTAGGGATACAATTGCCTAGCACCAAGGCCGCTGTGGACACGTATCGGAGCTACCATCTAAGTGGCACGAGTAGAAGTATGTAGGGATACAATTGTCTAGCACCAAGGCCGCTGTGGACACGTATCGGAGCTACCATCTACCTGGCACGAGTAGAAGTATGTAGGGATACAATTGCCTAGCACCAAGGCCACTGTAGACACGTATCGGAGCTACCATCTAAGTGGCACGAGTAGAAGTATGTAGGGATACAATTGCCTAGCACCAAGGCCGCTGTGGACACGTATCGGAGCTACCATCTACCTGGCACGAGTAGAAGTATGTAGGGATACAATTGCCTAGCACCAAGGCCACTGCGGACACGTATCGGAGCTACCATCTAAGCGGCACGAGTAGAAGTATGTAGGGATACAATTGCCTAGCACCAAGGGCGCTGTGGACACGTATCGGAGCTACCATCTACCTGGCACGAGTAGAAGTATGTAGGGATACAATTGCCTAGCACCAAGGCCACTGTAGACACGTATCGGAGCTACCATCTACCTGGCACGAGTAGAAGTATGTAGGGATACAATTGCCTAGCACCAAGGGCGCTGTGGACACGTATTGGAGCTACCATCTACCTGGCACGAGTAGAAGTATGTAGGGATACAATTGCCTAGCACCAAGGCCACTGTAGACACGTATCGGAGCTACCATCTACCTGGCACGAGTAGAAGTATGTAGGGATACAATTGCCTAGCACCAAGGCCGCTGTGGACACGTATCGGAGCTACCATCTACCTGGCACGAGTAGAAGTATGTAGGGATACAATTGCCTAGCACCAAGGCCACTGTAGACACGTATCGGAGCTACCATCTACCTGGCACGAGTAGAAGTATGTAGGGATACAATTGCCTAGCACCAAGGCCGCTGTGGACACGTATCGGAGCTACCATCTACCTGGCACGAGTAGAAGTATGTAGGGATACAATTGCCTAGCACCAAGGCCGCTGTGGACACGTATCGGAGCTACCATCTACCCGGCACGAGTAGAAGTATGTAGGGATACAATTGCCTAGCACCAAGGCCGCTGTGGACACGTATCGGAGCTACCATCTACCCGGCACGCGTAGGGGTAGAGATACAATTGCCTAACGCTAAGGCCCGTGTGGACAGGTGACAAAGCAAAATGTTTTGTTAGACGGATGAGACCTAGAAGGCCATAACTGTCCGGCACGCACCGAGACACGAGGTATCTCCTGAAAGATCCGTCGCGGTATGTCCACGTAGTTAAAGTGATGTAGAATAAATAGAAAAGAAAAATAATGTGCAAGACAATTTTATTTCATCTCTGTACAAACTAGACCTAGAATATTATTTTAAAATTTGAAGTGATTTTTTAAAAAGTTTTTAAATTGGTCTGATATAAGACCATTGCTTAACCAGAGCACCTTCGTTGGCTAAATATGTGCGGCAGTCTATTGGATAGCTGACGTATTAGCATTCAAAGCAGATGTTTGATACAGGCCTGAAACTCTACACTAAATTTAAAAAACATTTGAACTTGGGAATAACGTGGAAATATTGCACTTACGTATCCTATCAAATTACTTACAAAAGAATGAATAGAAAGCAAAAGCAAAAATAAATTCGTAGCCAAGTGTGTTAAAAAATGATGGACACAACTACTCTTTTACTAATAAGGTTCAAATGTAAACAGCTCTGCTGGAGAATCCCTGTTCGTTTCTCTCAAAACTACGGGCAAGGTTTAATTTCCTTTGCATTGCCGTGCCTTTTCAGAATTTTTCACTTTCTTATTTTACGTTTAGAAAATGCCGGATTCCTTTCTTGGCCGTATTCCGCATTTCTCGCTCTACTTCATTAACGCCATTCCATTTCTTACGTCTGGAAAACACCTTTAGGCACTAAACGCACCAATTTCGCACAACTCACACAAAACTTTTTTAAAGCGGCAGGTAAATCCTACGCTACAGTAGAATAAAAGGGAAAAAAGCGCAGTCTTTTCATCGCTATTAAACTACAAGAAAGAGAAAACGAATGAGAGAAAGAATTGCCACGTATATATGCACGGGATATCGTGCCAACCTTCTCAGCTGGTGCGTACATAGCAGGGAGGGGTGTGTGGAGCGTTCTGCCTTTCTTGTTCGACCAAGCAGTGGTGTATGTTAGCAACACTAGGACTACCTTTTTAGGTGAAAATGACATTTCCGGTTTTTTAAGTATTACACAATGCACGGCTGAGGGTTAAAGAGAGGCAAAGTCCGCGTGGAAGGAGGTGAACCCAACTTCCCCTCTTTCGCAAAGGTTGGACATCACTGCATCAAGCTGTTCTACCTCTTGGACGCAGTAAAGAATTTTAAATTCGCTCCCCAAGGCGAAGGAAAGTTACAAGCAGCACCTACAGTATATGTATAGGGCGCACGTATAATCAGAGGAACCCTTTGGCAATGTCTTCCTTAAATTATAAACGGTTACACTTTGCCTAACGAAACTTGAACATGACAAACACCCGTATGGATTTATGACGACCGAGCGGTAACGTCTGAAACTCGCACTTTGGAGATCGTAGTTTCAAATCCCGTGAAAAGGGCTCTCTAATTAGGACTTGTTTTGTGCCTTCCTTGAATCGCCAGTTAAACAAAACATTGGATATTAAATCCCATGACATAAAGTAGAATCAACAGAACAAATAAATAACACAGATGGTGTAGGTAGGCGATTACGCAATTAAGGCCATCTATGAACAAGTTACTTAAGCAGGTGGCAAGAGAAACTAAGGTCGTTTGTTCGACATCACATTGATTTGAGTTCTTCACAGAATATTAATAACACGATCACAAAATTAACTCAATAGGAACAATCTAGATCAGTAATTTCCAACATTTACGAAAGAGGGGAAGTTGGATTTACCTCCGTCCAGTTTACGCAAACTGTGCCACTCTTAACACTCAGCTGTGTTGTAGTGGCGGTTTGGTTATATGTACGTTGCGTTTAATTTCAAAAAGCACTTTAAAACCTTACGTGATAAATAGAGCTAGAACAAATATCCTTTCGTTTGCAATGTGTGCGCGCTGGAAGTATATATGGACAGTGCGGAGAGGGGAAGGGGTGACACAGCTAACCAGGAACTGTAAACATCACAGTCAAGGGTGTAACAACAAATCTAATTTTAAAAATCTGATGTATTGCACTCACATGAGTTTCTCTACTCTTGTAATAACCATTCTTACAGACTCTCTAACGTTGTACTGAGGTGCACAAAAACATAACTCTTGTTAGGCTCGTGCAACCCACTGACACGTCTTAACCTTTAGGATAATGTGGATCTTTAAAGAAATTACACTGCCAATTGGCAAGTAATACTTGCCTTTATTATAACAACTTCAAACATACAAACTTAACACCTTGAGTTACAGAGCATTTAAATACTTGTCGCCACTTAAAGTGGTTAGAAAAAAATATCACTTTTGATAATACATACGAAGATCATTGTTTTAATATTTCGAAAATTCCTGCCATGCTGATAAAGTTTTTACTCACGTCCAAACCTTTTAATTATATAAATGTGACCCGAAGAGCTGAAAGATAATTTAGAAGAGAACTACTCGCGTATGATAACATGATGCCTCCCTAGTATGATATAGTCACCATTTCTGCCCAGCCTCACAGAAACTTGCTCTGTCGTTGCTCTGCCCCTCTCGCCTTCCCGGACCTGGCTTCGTAGGAATAACTCATTGCGCGTGCGCCGCTGTTTTTGGCCATTTCCGCATAAGGTCGTGGAATTCGCCGTGTAAGTATGCAGGCTCCCTCTATTGCAGGCATGTCAAACATCACTCCCAGGGTGTGAAGAGAGGAGTCCACCCCTCCTTAACTGCTCACGCGCTTGCAGAACCGATTTTGGCTTTGTTTTTCTCGTTCTCCGATTTGAAGGGAGGGAAAATAGGGGAATATTTTCACACCTGGCGAGTGCTGTTTGACACGCCTGCTCTATTGCTTTACTGTTGAAGCACCATGACACTGAAATAAACATTTGCGGAAACTATCTTAATGCGTATTTCGTTGTAGGTACAGGGGAAATATAGGAATACAGTAGGTTTCGAGTGATAGATCTTTTAAAGCTTTCAAAGTCCGTTCTCTTTGCACGACTAACATATAAAAACGAATAACGATGTTCCATTTGACGAAAGTTTGTTTTACAAAAATCACACAAATAACAAGAAATATCTTCGAAATGGTTCACTCTATATATATATATATATATATATATATATATATAATATGGACACACTTGCGTGTTTATGCAAGATCTACATTTTTTGTACAGTAAGATTTTGTCTGTCTCTTACGGTTTACGACTTATTCAGATGTCATCCAGAGTAAACAGAACTCCATAGGCTATAGCCACAACATTCAAAATGTACATTTAATTTGTCATACAGATATCTTAAACATTTTAATTAAAATTGTTAGAACTATTTTCGAGAAAATAAAAATTTTCGAAAAATGTTCCATGTAAAGAATAGTTTAAGGGGAAGAATTTTCTTCAAAATCTTCGTGTCACATCCTTGAAAGACATTAAACTTAAATACCAACTTTGGTTTTTAACCGACTTGTCGCTTTTGAGTTGTGCTGCCTACAGGCACATACAGATGGACCTTTTTCTAAAAGTAGTTTTTTTATTCAGGGTCCTTAAAACATATATTTCGGGTGAAACCTCGATATCGCATTTTTTGGGGAATGCAATACTTCCTCTACTTACTATCGTATATGTAGTATACCTATACATGTATTGACAAAAATTGTATAAATATTGTCTGTTTTCTCCATTCACGGTGAACGAACGATTCCAATGTGGCAGGCAGCGTGTGATGATTCAACATACTGAACTTTGGATAGCGTAGAACAGAAAGTAAACGCAGAGCGACCAACTCTACACTGTCAGTACTGCAGTCGAACTATTGACGGTCGATTGCATACCCCTGGATCCGTGTGTTCAGTATGACGTCACGTGTACTAGGTAGAGTGGTAGTTACGTTGATTAGTTTTTTTTTTTTTTTTTTTTTTTTTTTTTTTTTTTTTGTAGTGTTTAATGCCCACTTTTACTACTACGGCACCGCAGGCGGTGACACTGATGATACATGGAATGAATATGGAGCACCGGTGGAATGAGATGGCGGGGGAAACCAGAGCACCCGGAGAAAACCCGCCCTGACGCCGCTTCGTCCACCACGAATACCACATGCGGGTCCCTGGGATCGAACCCAGCCGCCTAGGTGGTAGGCGAGCGCGCTAACCGCTCGGACACGGCGCCGCCTACGTTGATTAGTGGATATTTGTCCTCGCTCTGTTTATTACATACTTCCTTGTAGCTACCATAGATATAGGGGAATGCAGTACTAAACCAAAAGTCAAATGTCTTAAGAGCTGGTTATGACTTTTAAATGCCGTCGCATTTGCAATAACAGGCGGGCGAAAATCGGGATTTGCTTTTCGAGAAGAGTATAAGTATTTTAAAATTGAAACCATTAACCAGAAAAACCTCGGAAATGGCTAACAAAAAATAAAATGTTTTTGACATAATGAGAGCTGTATTTTCTGTACAGTAAGGTTTTGTCTGTCTCTTACGTTCTGCCAGTTATGTAGAAGTAATTTAGAACTAACAGGAGAGGCTATATCTAGAAAATTCAAGATACACATTTCATTTGAGAAAACCCAAATTTTGGAAACTCTTTTCATGTAAAGAGCAGTTGGGGTGGAGGATTTTAGTGAAACTGCTCTTGACACATCCTTGGAACACTTTCTCTAACTTACGTGTACCAAAAGGAAGAAGAAAGGAAGGAATCAAGAAGGCAAGAAAACAAAAAGGCAAGTAAGGAGCAAACAAGAAGGCAAGAAAGCAAGCAAGAAAGAGAAAAAAAAGACAGAGAAGGAAAGAGAGAAGGAAGGAAGAAAGGAAGGGAGGAAGGAAGGCAGGGAGGAATGGAGGAAGGAAGGGAGGGAGAGAGGAAGGGAGGGAGGAAAAGAGGAAGGAAGGAAGGGAGGGAGAAACGGAGGAAGGGAGGAAGGGAGGAAGCGGGGAAGGGGGAAGGGAGAAAGGGAAGGAAGGGAGGAATGGAGGAAGGAAGGGAAGGAGAGAGGAAGGGAGGAAGGGAGGGAGGAAGAGAGGAAGGAAGGAAGGGAGGGAGAAACGGAGGAAGGGAGGAAGGGAGGAAGCGGGGAAGGGGGAAGGGAGGAAGGGAAGGAAGGGAGGAAGGAAAGGGAGGAAGGGAGGAAGGAAGGAAGGGGGGAAGGGGGGAAGGAAGGCAGGGAGGAATGGAGGAATGAAGAGAGGGAGAGAGGAAGGGAGGAAGGGAGGGAGGAAGTGAGGGAGGAAGGGAGGGAGAAACGGAGGAAGGGAGGAAGCGGGGAAGGGAGGAAGGAAGGCAGGGAGGAATGGAGGAAGGAAGGGAAGGAGAGAGGAAGGGAGGAAGGGAGGGAGGAAGAGAGGAAGGAAGGAAGGGAGGGAGAAACGGAGGAAGGGAGGAAGGGAGGAAGCGGGGAAGGGGGAAGGGAGGAAGGGAAGGAAAGGAGGAAGGAAAGGGAGGAAGGGAGGAAGGAAGGAAGGGGGGAAGGGGGAAGGAAGGAAGGCAGGGAGGAATGGAGGAATGAAGAGAGGGAGAGAGGAAGGGGGAAGGGAGGGAGGAAGGGAGGGAGGAAGGGAGGAAGGGAGGGAGAAACGGAGGAAGGGAGGAAGCGGGGAAGGGAGGAAGGAAGGCAGGGAGGAATGGAGGAAGGAAGGGAGGGAGAGACGAAGGGAGGAAGGGAGGGAGGAATGGAGGATGGAAGGGAGGGAGAGAGGAAGGGAGGAAGGGAGGGAGAAACTGAGGAAGGGAGGAAGGGAGGAAGTGGGGAAGCGGGGAAGGGGGGAAGAGAGGAAGGGAAGGGAAGGGAGGGAGGGAGGAAGGAAGGAAGGAAGGAAGGAAGGCAGGCAGGCAGACAGGAAGGAAGGAAGGATCTTCTACTTCAGATTTCCTCTCAAAGCATCCCGGAACCCAGAGTTCATATTCTTTTGTCTTGGTTGCGCTGAGCATTTTTGGTGAAAAATGCGTTTTGGGGTGTCAACTTTCCAAAGAAATAAGGGAATAAAGTCCTAAAATATTGCATTAAGCGTTTGCAAACGTTCAGAAAATGGCATGGTATGACCTTCAGGTGGATTGCTAGTGATTTATTAATCTTCTACGTGGAAACCGACGAGAGTAGGTGTCTTGTGTATTGCTGCCTGGAGCGGAATTCACTTCACTTTAAGGAGAGTAAATCTAAAGCTTTGCTTTGCTCTGAAAACCACTAGTTCCACTAAAGGGCGCGCTAACAACCCCCAACACCACCTTCGACCAACTTCCTAACCACCTTAGCTGCAACACACCGCAAACTAATGCAACCATTCAAATAACTAACATCAAATTTTATAGGTGTTTTAGTGCAAGTTGTTGTAAGATATTCAGTGGGGAAGAAAGACGATCTAGTCACTAGATTCTAGTGCGTTGATTAGAATTTCGGCTGGACCCTTAAGTATGAATTAATAGACTCTCCAAGTATGAGATACCCGTAGTTCCTTAGACAGACGAGGTAAACAAACCAAAGGCTCCCCTTCTCAGGTTGTGCAAATATAGGAAAATAGGATGTGGTCCTGACCTAAGTTGCAGTAGCGACCTGGTTTTTCGGACGAATTAAACTTTGACTATTAGAAGCGTGATACTTTAAGGTGCATAGTGATATATAATATTCTTATTAACACGTTAGTAATCCACGAGATCAATTAAGTTCAGTAAGTTCATGTAATAATCGCTAAGTCTGTCTGTCTGTCTGTCTGTCTGTACGTCTGTCTGTCTGTACGTCTGTCTGTCTGTACGTCTGTCTGTCTGTACGTCTGTACGTCTGTCTGTCTGTACGTCTGTCTGTCTGTACGTCTGTCTGTCTGTACGTCTGTACGTCTGTGCGTCTGTGCGTCTGTGCGTCTGTGCGTCTGTGCGTCTGTGCGTCTGTGCGTCTGTGCGTCTGTGCGTATGTGCGTATGTGCGTATGTGCGTATGTGCGTATGTGCGTATGTACGTATGTACGTATGTAGGTATGTACGTATGTACGTATGTACGTATGTGCGTATGTACGTATGTACGTATGTACGTATGTACGTATGTAGGTATGTACGTATGTACGTATGTACGTATGTACGTATGTACGTATGTATTTTCTGCGAATGGGTATTACCCGGTGGCAGAGTTAAATGTACAAATTAAGGTTACAAACAAAGTGCACAAACAATAGTAATACAATCATAATACAATAAAGAACAATAATAAAAATATAGATGAAATGCACTAAATACTAATTAACACTCATTAATTAATTATCCTGTCAGTATAACCAATTTAAATTTAGCATTAGTATTCACCATCAGTTCAATAAATGTCAAAAATACACGTGCGTAAACCTTATAGTAAATTACACAGCATTTACTTGATTTGCGATATTTTTCGAAAATTTCTTCACAGATGAAGGACAGCCCTGAAAGACTGCTACAGGTAATTCATTCCATTTCTCAATGGTTCTATTAACAAAGGACAACTTTCCTACGTCGGTTCTGTGCCTTCTACCTTTAATTTTATACAAATGATCCTTTCTTCCGTAATATGTAGGGTTGTCCAATCTTTCACTAATACCCACCCATGCATTTGAACCACGATATGCTTGAAATAATGCGCATAACCTCTGCCTCTTACGCCGGACTTTTAGAGGCTCCCATGCAGTCTCCTCCCCCTTTTTAGGCCCAAAAGATTTACCTCGTTTTATAAATTTTATAGCCCTTCTCTGTATTCTTTCTAGCGAATCAATTTGACTAAGTCTATATGGGTCCCAACATACTGCTCCATATTCCATAATCGGCCGCACCAAAGATTTGTAGGCAATTTCCCTGGACCTTCCGCTCCCCTTTTTCAGTACCCTCATTAAGAAATGTAACGCCTTCCACGCTTTCCTGGATGTAGAATTTACCTGGTCGTCCCACCCAGCGTTACTCGCCAGGTACACTCCCAAATACTTGCAGCTATCTACCTGCAGAATTTTTTCTCCGCCCATGTGATAGTTATGAACAATTTCCCTCTTAGATCTTCTAAATGCAATGGACTTACTTTTCTTAGCATTAATCGTCATCTTCTTTGTAGCAGCCCAATTACTAATTTCATTTAATCCTTTCAGTCCCGGTGTCCATTATTGCCTACTTGTAATACTTTTAACGGTTTTTTCTGCTATATTCTTGTTATACTGTTCGTCACCAATTAAACTTATGTAAAACATTTACATTTTAGTGTTGTTGTTGTTGTTTTTTTTTTTTTTTAAAGAAAAGAAGCAAAATCCATGCAACCGCAGTCAAATGATACCCCGTCATCATCCACGTGTGCCATCACACCGAATATTTTACGTGGGCCCTCCCCGTCCTTTACCACAGGCACATTTGACTGCGGTTGCCGAGACTCGAACTCACGACCTCAGGCCAGTGCACTACGTGTTGCCTTAGCGATCATGGCTATCCGAGCCAACAAGCTGAAGGTGTCCCAGACCGCCTAATCTAAACCGGTTTCAAATTAGAGGAAGAACGGCATAAGTAGCAAAATAATTCGGGTCTGAAAGGGTTAAATCACCCTGAAGCAGAGACTCATCTATGGCATTCCGAATAAGGAATAAGATAATTTTTACAAAGGTTTATCTCTACTAACACGAAGAAGATATAGGAATAAGAGTTTGTAAGAATGGTTAGTACAAGAGTAGAGAAAGTCATGTGAGTGCAGCACATCAGATTTTTAGAAAAAGGTCCGTGTGTGTGTCTGTGTGTCCGTGTAAGTTTAATGTCTTTCAAGAATGCGACACGAAGATTTTGAAGAAAATAGCCCCACCCTAAACTACCCTTTACATGGAAAATTTTTCAAAAAATATGATTTTCTAGAAAATAGCTCCAACGATTTTGACTAAAATATCAAATGTCTCAGATATTTTGGTCACAAATGAAATGTATATCTTGAATTTTCTGCCTATAGCCCCTGTAGTCGTATTTAACCGTTAGAGATAGACCAAATTATACTCCACAAAATATGTAGATTTTGCTAAAATACACAATTTATGTCGCAATAAATTTTCTTGTAGGGTGAACCATTTCGGAGATATTCCTTTTTATGTTTTTTTTTTTTTTTTATTTTTTTTATTTTTTTTTTTTAAATCAAATTACAACTAAGCAAAGGCTTATCTAGTAATATTTTCTTCTTAAATAGGTTCACATATAAAGGCGAGTCTTCCATTGAAGGCTCCCATAGTTTACACATAGTTCTTGCGGTCTCACATTAAGTCATCTGGCTTTTTTCTTTTCAGTCTTCGAACTTCACAGTTACTAAGAACTTTCAACATCTCTTTGTTTTCATGGTGCTGCACTTTTAAATGATGTTTCGTTGCAGTCTTTTTTATTTCTTGTATAACAGTGTCGATTTTGAGATCTCTATGTATGTCATCATTTCGTACATACCATGGTGCATTAACTATTGTTCTCAAAACTTTATTTTGAAAAGTCTGTATGTGTTTTATGTTGGTCGACTTAGCGCAGCCCCAAAGCTGTATCCCATAGGTCCAGACTGGCTTTAACACCTGCTTGTAAATTAATAACTTATTGTATATGTCAAGTTCGGAATTTCTCCCAATGAGCCAATAAAGTTTCTTATATTTGATATTTAATTCTTTTCTTTTAGTTTCTATATGCTTTCTCCAATTTAATTTTGAGTCTAGTGTCATTCCTAGATACTTCACTGTTTGTGCTTGGGGAATAGTTTGGTTATTTATTTTTATTGGTAATATCTGAGTTTTCTTATTTGTAAAGTTAATATGTACAGATTTAGATTCATTTAATTTTATACGCCACTTCTTCGTCCACTCGTTAACCTTATTGACAGCTTTCTGTAATTTCTGTGTAGATTCCTCTACTGTATGTCCAACTGCCATAATTCCTGTATCATCAGCGAAGGTGGCCATGGTTGTATTATCTAGGTTTGGAATATCCCTAGTAAATATGAGGTATAGTACTGGCCCTAAGACGCTTCCTTGGGGTACTCCAGCAGCTATATTCTTTAATTCAGAGTATTCATTCCCATATTTAACTCGGAAATATCTCCCTTCAATGTATGATAACAATATTTGATAGAAGTGGTCAGGTAGATCTCGTTGGAGCTTAAAAATTAAACCTTTGTGCCAGACTTTATCAAACGCTTTGGCCACGTCCAGGAATACTCCAGAACATATTTTCTTTTCCTCTAACGTTCTTTCTATGACATCGACTATACGATGTACTTGATCAATTGTTGAATGTTTATTTCTAAATCCAAACTGGTGTTCTGGTATTAATTTACTTTCCTCTATTATAGGTTTTAATTGCTTTAACAATAACTTTTCAAACAGTTTAGCTAATTGGGATAGGAGTGAAATCGGTCTGTATGATTCCTTTTCATTAGGATTTTTTCCAGGTTTAAGGATCATGAGTACTTCTGCTACCTTCCATTGACTTGGGATATGTTTAAGTCTTAATGCAGTATTTATCATATGTAATAGCTTGATAAGAGCTTTTTGTGGCAATTCTTTAAGAATGTGTCCGGTGATTAAATCATATCCTGGCGCTTTTTTTGTATTTATATTCTGGTGGATTTCACGTTTTAATTCTTTGAGCGTTACACGCCTAAGATCTTTGCCTTCCCTTTTCTTCCCATGTTTAATGTCCTCTTCAGAAGTTTGTCCAGATAAAGGTTGAAAAATCTCTTCTAGATAGTTGGCAAATAGATCTGCTTTATCCTTATCACTCCTTGCCCATGATCCATCTCCTTTTTTTATTGGTGGAATTTGATTTATAGGTCTTTTGATACTGCTTGTTGCTTTCCATAAAGAGTAATCAGTATCTTTGTCTGCTGTTAGTCCTTTCATATAGATAGTAAATGATTTGTTTTTGATACTACTGATCAAATTCTTTAACTTATTACAGATTTGATTTAATCGCTTTTTATCTTCTGGTGCCCGTGACCTCTGCCACTTTTTACGCAGTTTTCGTTTTTCACTAATTAACTCCCTCACTTCCATTGGATAGGAGATATCATTCACATTTTTCCTACTTTTTTCTGGAGTATGGTTCCATGCTGCTTGTTGAATATTAGTAACAAAGAGATCTATCTCTGCTTCCTTTTTATGTGTGTGAATTTCGGAAAACTTAAAAACTTTCTTGAAACGGAACATCGTTGTTCATTTTTACTTTCTCTACTGGTAAGTAGAGGAAGTATTGTAATTCCACCCAAAAATTCGATGTCGAGATTTCACCGAAAATATATGTTTTGATACCCCCTGAATCCCAAAAAAAGCATTTTTAGAAAGAGATCCGTGTGTGCGTCTGTGTGTCAGTCTGTGAGTCAGTCTGTGTGTCAGTCTGTGTGTCTGTGTGTGAGTCTGTGTGTCAGTCTGTGTGTCTGTGGACAGCATAACTCAAATACGAAAAGTCGGTTAGAAACGAAAGTTGGTACTTAAGTTTAATGTCTTTCAAGGATGCGACACGAAGATTTTGAAGAAAATAGCCCTCCCTTAAACTACCCTTTACATGAAAGATTTTTCGAAAACTTTGATTTTCTTGAAAATGGCTCTAACGATTTTGATTAAAATGACATATGTTTGAGATATTTTTATGACAAATGAAATGCATATCTTGAATTTTCTGCCTATAGCCCCTGTAGTCGTATTTACTCTGGACGACTTTTGCATAACTGGTAAACCGTTAGAGATAGACCAAATCATACTCTACAAAAAGTGTAGATCTTGGTAAAATACACAGTTTATGTCGGAATAAATTTTCTTGTAAGGTGAACCATTTCGGAGATATTCCTTGTTATGTGTGTGAGTTTCGGAAAACTTAGAGCTTTCGTGAAATGGATCATCGTTGTTCATTTTTTTATATGTTAAGTGTGCAAAGACAACAGAATCGCAAAGCTTTAAAGCATTTGACTATCGCTCAAAGCCCACTATATTCTAATATTCCCCTTGCACCTACAAGGAAATAAACAATAAGATAATTTGTACAAATGTTTATCTTAACTAACACCAAGAAGATATAGGAATAAGAGTTTGCAAGAATGGTTAGTACAAGAGTAGAGAAAGTCATGTGAGTGCAACACATCAGATTTTTAGAAAAAGGTCCGTGTGTGTGTCTGTGTGTCTGCCTGTGAATAGCGTAAACTCGGTTAAAAACCAAAGTTGGTATCTATGTTTAATATCTTTCAAGGATGCGACACGAAGGTTTTGAAGAAAATTCCTCCATCCTGAATATTTCCTTTATATAGAAAATTTTTCGAAAATGTTTATTTTCTCGGCTCTAGCGAGTAAGTGAGTGAGTGAGTGAGTGAGTGACTGAGTGAGTGAGTGAGTGAGTGAGTGAGTGAGTGAGTGAGTGAGTGAGTGAGTGAGTGTGTGTGTGAGTGAGTGAGTGAGTGAGTGAGCGAGCGAGCGAGTGAGTGAGTGAATGAGTGAGTGAGTGAGTGAGTGAGTGAGTGAATGATTGGGTGAGTGAGTGAGTGGATGATTGGGTGAGTGAGTGAATCAGTGAGTTGGTGGGTGGATCGGTGAGTTTCGTTAAACATACAAAAGTGATAGAGGAAACCTAATCGATAAAAAGCAGATCAGTATGTGCTGGCCTAGAAATTATATACTCTTTCCGTGACATCGCAAGAGATACCGAACGGCGAGAGCACTTTTAAAAACTGATAAAATATGGAAAAATTCCAAAGAATAAGAACGTACACACGTATATCTTAGGAATGGACATTGCCAAAAAAAAAGTAATTTAAAATTGTGTGTTTTAAAAAGATCTACATTTTTTGTAAGTTAGGAAAGTTTTTGTCGATCTCTTAACATTTAAAAGATATACAACATTATGCAAAATTCCTTCCGAATAAAGAGGACTTCATAGGTTACTCCTAGAAAAGTGAAGATGTAAATTTTGTCGTGTAAATATCTGAAATATATAAATGTGTTAATAAAAACGTTAAGGGCCAATTTTTATATAATCGAATATTTCCTTCCAATAATATTCCCAGTAAAGTGTAGCAGGGGATTTTCTTAAAAGTCTTCGCTTCACATCCTTGGAACATACTGAACCTAAATACCAAAATACCCCTTTAGGATTCAAGAGATCTCAAAACTGTATTTCTGTTTAAAACTTCATATCAGCATGGAATACAATGCCTTCTTTACATATTAAGAACAATGTGGTAGAGAAATATTTGTTGCTAAACCTTGGAGTTCAAAATTTCAGCCTTGTGTAGTGTGTATAAGACAAGGTCACATGTGCTGTCTTTCACAAAAGTAAATACACACCTTCAGTGAGACCTCCATGAAGGGTCACCTAATTCTGAGGGGCACGTAAACACATGGTATAAGAATGAAATCAGTCACATATGTATGCTTCCCTTGCTGTTCAGAGGGGATGGCAGTCATTGCCTCACCTCGTAACTTTGAAAAGCGATATTTCAGCAATCACTCTAAATTAAGGCGTAAATATTGCAAATTCAACGTTACTACAACTGCAGGAAATATGTTACAATAGGGTTCTGATTAAATAGTGGACCAGAAGTTAAAAACGATGTCAGTGTTGAGCTCTTTGCTTACCAAAGTAAGCTTAATAATCTACACTGAATTCCTGTGTTCAGTGTTAGCCGAGAGCGCTAAAACGCTTTAGTGCGCACCCAGGGTGGCCCCGTGAACGTGTATCGAATCCCGCTCGATGCCAGCGATTAAATAGTTAATGATGTATTAGACAGAATGCAATTCAGTTGTAGATTACGTCAGCCTGAAGCAACCTTTGGGCCTGACAGTGTTGTCATTTCGCTTATTTCCAAGGACTACACGATGTTGCCATGTGCCCATTCACTCAATTTCTAGACGAGTGCCTTTTTTCTGATTCTGCATTCCTGATAAAAACCTCTGGAGAACTACAGTCGATGGTTCATTTTCCATTTCAGAAAATAAGTGTGCAGGACGTGAGGTTTGAACCACGGACACTCAGTACTTTCAATCCCTGCGTACAACCACACAACGTCTACGGCCATTTCTGGATCACCTAAACACATGGTATAAGAATGAAATCAGTCACATGTGTATGCTTCCTTTGCTATTCAGAGGGGATGGCAGCCATTGCCTCACCTCGTAACTTTGAAAAGCGATATTTCAGCAATCACTCTAAATTAAAGCGTAAATATTGCAAATTCAACGTTACTACAACTGCAGGAAATATGTTACAGTAGGGTTCTGATTAAATAGTGGACCAAAAGTTAAAAACGATGTCTGTGTTGAGCTCTTTGCTTACCAAAGTAAGCTTAATAATCTACACTGAATTCCTGTGTTCAGTGTTAGCCGAGAGCGTTAAAACGCTTTAGTGCGCACCCAGGGTGGCCCCGTGAACGTGTATCGAATCTCGCTCACTGCAAAATTTTTCTCCCCTTCCTTTCTGTTTTAACGGGAGCATCGTTATTTATATAACCTGAGCCAAATATATTATTATACAATATTATCATATTGATGAAATACGATTGAAATTTTAGAACTGAAAGCTTTAGAAGATATCGATTACAATCGCTGTAGACAACACAAACAATATACCTACTTCAACTGTCAATTATTCTTCTACAAATTAATATCTATATTTTCCTTTAAATAACCCACATTCAAAAGCATTTTCTATAAATGTCAACAGTTACTACCATATTAAAGAATTTACTTCTGTCGTGTACTGCCAATGCTTCGTTAGCTTACAATGGATATCCGAAAGCACTGCATCTTGTTCATATTACAAAATACACGAAAAATAAGATGCTTTAGTCACAATAAAATAAAATACTTATTTTATAAAATTAAATCCCCCGGCATGATTACATTAATTTATACCTTTTCAAGCAGTAATACGACACAAGTATCATACTATGCGAGAATAACATTTAAAACATTCAAAGGTAAACGAATTTAGTGTATCACATATCATACGAAAGAAAATCGGTTATCACTGATCACAAAAATAGATAGTTAAAAGAACTTGATGCCAGCGATTAAATAGTTAATGATGTCTTAGACAGAATGCAATTCAGTTGTAGATTACGTCAGCCTGAAGCAACCTTTGGGCCTGACAGTGTTGTCATTTCGCTTATTTCCAAGGACTACACGATGTTGCCATGTGCCCATTCACTCAATTTCTAGACGTGCGCCTTTATCCTGATTCTGAATTCCTGATAAACAGCTCTGGAGAACCACAGTCGATGGTTCATTTTCCATTTCAGAAAATAAGTGTGCAGGACGTGAGGTTTGAACCACGGACACTCAGTACTTTCAATCCCTGCGTACAACCACACAACGTCTACGGCCGTTTCTGGATCGGGTAGCCTCCGCTCTGTTCCTGTTGTATTAAGCTACTCGTACATTCTCTCATTAAGTTGGCAACAAATTTCCTTGGAAGGCGGAAAGTTCGTAGCATTATTAACAAAAGTTTAAATACTTTGCTTTTGTTTCTGGATGTTGGTTTAAATTTACTTAGGAAAAGAAGAACAAACATGAGTACCACAGTGTTCAGTGTGGGTGGTAAGATCCTTAATTGCAAACAGATTCGATTCTAACCTCGAGTTTGCGGAGCAGGTGTCTACTGCAACACGAGATGGAGGGTTTGACTATGAAGTTAGTATCATTGAACTATAATATATATCATATCTTAAATGTATTACATCACTAAATCAATCCTCCGTCACGTATGGACGTGAATTTAAAGAGCAGTATTTTCAAAGTGTATCAACAAGAGCGCATATTATTATATAACTTTAATCGTTTCATTTTTGTTTGTCCTTAATAAAAACAACTTAAGGATCTTGCCATTCACACTGCACACTGCAATACCCATGTTTGTTCTAGACAATGTTCTTCTTCTCCTTAGTAAATGTGGGAAATAAGCGAAATGACAACACTGTCAGGCCCAAAGGTTGCTTCAGGCTGACGTAATCTACAACTGAATTGCATTCTGTCTGATACATCATTAACTATTTAATCGCTGGCATCAAGTTCTTTTAACTATCTATTTTTGTGATCAGTGATACGCCATTTTCTTTTGTATGATATGCGATACACTATATTCGTTTTCCTTTGAATGTTTTGAGTGTTATTCTCGCATAATATGATACTTGTGTCGTATTACTGCATGAAAAGGTACAAATTAATGTAATCATGCCGGGGGATTTAATTTTATAACATAAGTATTTTATTTTATTGTGGCTGAAGCATTTTATTTTTCTTGTATTTTTCAACATGAACAAGATATAGCGCTTTCTTATATCCACGTAAGCTAACGAAGCATTGACAGTACACGACGGAAGTAAATTCTTTAACCTGTTAGAAACCGTCGACATTAATATAAAATGCTTTTGAATGTGGGTTATTTAAAGGAAAATATAGATATTAATTTGTAGAAGAATGATTGACAGTTGAAGTAGGCGTATTGTTTGTGTTGTCTACAGCGATTGTAATCGATATCTTCTAAAGTTCTAAAATTTCAATCGTATTGCAGCAATATGATAATATTGTATAATGATGTATTTGGCTCAAGTTATATAAATAACGATGTTCCCGTTAAAACAGAAAGGAAGGGGAGACAAATTTTGCGGTGAGCGGGATTCGATCCACGTTCACGGGGCACTCTAGATACGCGTTAAAGTATTTTTACGCTCTCGGCTAACACTGAACACATGAATTGAGTGTGGATTATTAAGTTTACTTTGGTAAGCAAAGAGTTCAAAATTGACATCGTTGTTAACTTCTGGTCCACTATTTAATCAGAATCCTATAGTAACACATTTTCTTCAGACGTAGTAACCTTGAATTTGCAATACTTACGCTTTAATTTAGAGTGATTGCTGAAATATCGCTTCTCAAGGTTGCGAGGTGAGGCAATGACTGCCATCCCCTCTGAACAGCAAGGGAAGCATACATATATAACCGATTTCATTCTCATACCATTTGTTTAGGTGCGCCTGAGAATTAGGTGACCCTTCATGCAGGTCTCACTGAAGGTGGGGATTTACTTTTGTGAAAGATAGTACGAGTAAAAGCTCATTAGCTATTTTTATAACCTGCATTTCCCATTAAGGAAGTAAGCGAGCAAGAGAAGCATCTTCGCACAAGCGAAAAGTAAAGAAACGCTTTTAGATGAATAGAAGGGCGTTGTACAACTCAATGAAAATAAAGGAAGAAAAACATGAAGAGAAAAGTTTTCCGTTGTTAAACGTGAATAAATTGCCAACAGCAAGGATAAAAGCAAGGGAAAAGTGTAAGAAAGGTATAATTCCTTAAGAGGTGCAGCAAACGCTATGGAATTACGCAAAGCACGACGGTGCTTCGACCTACGAATACTTGGGAGTTTTCGAGATGTATGACAATCTAAAGGAAAACGTCTGCAAAATTTAGTTTGGGGTAAATTTAAGGATTTAGTGTGAGACAATTATCAATTAACGTAATCTAACACACACACACTTTCACTTATATAGCTTAAGCACCGATTTTAAATACGATATATGATATATATTGTGACTTTGGTGGGTGTAAAGTAAAGAAGACAGATGTAGTCGAGATAAAGAAACACTTTTATTTCCGTAAACAGTCACTTTGTACACTCGTTGCAACAGCAAGAAAGTCTTTTCCGATTCTCCAACAGCACGGCTCCGAATTCGTAACACAAAGAACTCCCTTTTCACACTTTACCGCTATTTATATCTCCCAGGCACTGTTCTGGAAACTTCAGGAAAGTTCAGTTATTATTGCCGTCAAATACAAAGCAGACAATTCCAGAAGTCTCTATCCCTTTCTCTCTTTCGGCAATCGCCCAACAATGCGGCCATTCTCTGTCTCTTCCCTTCGGCTCCTTTGCGGTAGTGCCGACAATAATGCGATGGGCGACACTGCTCCCTCCTCAAGGCTGGTCGTTAGGCCAGGTAGGCGACTGGCTGGGTCCCCCTCCCCAGTGCAGGCAATCAGATGCGGCGGGCGCGGTGACACTATGTATACATTTTTGTTTTATTATTTATTTAAGCTTGTAAGTTATATCAAAGAATAACGTGATGAATGGACGAAATTTGTGAAACTATGCTCAAATGAGGGTCCATACAGTTTAGGTTACCAGATATTTCTCTCAGGGAAAATATCTTATCCGAGTAAATCACCATAACCGAAGTTCGGAATCGGGACCTCCTGAATGCGCGACACACACGCTAACAACACATCACACCACACAAATAGGCCTTAAATAAACTTGTTAATTATTTATATGAAATCAAATTTAATACGGGGTCCTCCATGCGACTACAAATCTGGTTACGAAACAATGAGTTCCCTCTTTATCATAAACTACCAACAACTTCTGGAACATCTGATTTATTCTTCGTTAACACAGAAGAATAGGGGCTTTAAAATGTTCCGTTTTGAGCATAAATATCCAATGCCAAGCCCAAAGCAGGGTTGTTTCCTAACTCTAATAACAAGTTTGAATTTGTTCCCACCATTCGAAAAGCTATGTCTCCACTACCAATCATGCTATTATATTTGTTGCACCTTCATCCGAGCAATCGCTTTGCACCTCAGTTTCCACGGAGCAGGCTCTAGCGAGTGCAGTCATGTCCACCAATCAATTGTTCGAGGGCGCCTGCTTCCCAATGCCATTTTCAGAGTCTGAAGGCGCAAAAATCCATCACAGAGGCATCAGCAGATTTCTCTGGGATGTTGCTGAATGGAACAGCACGTCATCCATTCCCTGCTCAATTCTTTGTAAGAATGCGAGAGTCGAAACAGAAGTGTGACTGGACGCCTTATTTTGGTGAGCCCAGACTTTGTTTTGGTTTCTCCCATAGAGAGCCGGACTTCAGTGTGGTAAATTGGGGGTGATAGCTTCATTCTGACAATACTTGGAATTGATTTTGGTGTTTTTAGCAACTCTACGAATTATAGGTTCCCACTGCACCAGTAATTAATTAGCCATGGCCATAAATCCCTTTGAGCAACTTTCTCTGCATTCTGCATATCATGTTTGAATTTTTTTTTCACCCCTTGGTCGTAGTAAATTACACGGTGTTGGTTGCAGTCACTAAGATATACACATGTCTCATCTAATGTGACCACAAATTTCTATTTTTCTCCTGCCAGGTCTTTTCATAGAGGATGTTCTGAGATGTGACGTGGCAACAACTTATGAACTCGACGTTTGTGACATTTCCCTATATTTAAATCGTTGTTTATAATGGTGTTAATAGTTTTGAGGGATATTCCCAGTTTGTTTGCAATGGCCCGTTGTGTGGCTGAATTACTGCCCGAGATGAGGGACATGACCATCCTTATCACCTCTGGAAAACGTGAAGTATCAGGTCGTGGTTTACCTGCTTTATTACTTTTGGAATTAAACCCATGTGACCTTTTCCCTTTTTATTCAACACTGAGCTAATCCCGTACTTGGACACAAAACAAAATTCGCTTCTTGCATGCTTTAGTAGTAGCAGAATAACTATACCGTGCGTCGGAAAGGGCAGTAACGCTGACTTCCCAATAAGGTTCAATTTACTTAGAAATAATGAGAGCCCCACACGTCCTACTGCTATGAAGGCAGCACAGTAACTGGTTCGTTTGTCTCACAAACGCTGGACCTTGCTGCGCACGCAGAAACGCAACAATTACATTCGCAATTCGTTATCAGATATCGGAAGTAACCCTCCATAGGATCATAAAAGGTGCGAATATTCAAGCAATTTTAGTTTTGTTTTAAGCATAAATTTTCGAATTCCAAGCCCAAAGCAGTTAAAGGGCCGGAAAGATTATGCTAAAATCTGATATTCGAAACCACGCTGCCTTTCTTAACAATTAGCGGATGGTTATGATCAGGCAAAGGAATTTGTAAACATTAAGGCCAGAATAAAAAGAAAAAGAGCTGCATTGTCGCTTCACTTTAGGCAGGGACATCACAAGTAACAAACCATCCCTATCCCTCCTACAATCTGTTGGCATTTGCAGACAACACTACCAGACCGTGTCATTGACCGCTGTTGTTTACGTAGTTTGTTTTGATATATGGTTTAAGAATACGTAACTTGAAACCAACTGCTTAAGAATTCCTATGCCTAATTACCATTACACTTGACTAGTTTATCCACGTAACTGAGAGCCTTATAATTCCCATTCAAATTTATACATGCTGATGCAACGAAATCAAACTTTTATAAATTGCATAGCAAATATTAACATTTATGAAAACTCACAAATTTACAGATTACTCTCAATAAATTCATTTTAAGGAACACGGAGAAACGCAGTTTCTTGAAAAATGCGTCCTAAAGCTGCCTTTCATTTCTACGACGACAATCTGCCAGCCTGCAATGCATATCATTGACCGATCTTGTTACCTGGATTAGCATGAATTTTTCTGTGAATACGCACTGTCTTTAAGGACTATCATGTTTTGTGGCCGATTTGAATAAACCTTCCTCTTAAACAGTCATAGAAAGAGAAATCTGGGGATCTTGGAGGTCATAGGATGGATAGACAGATAAGATAGACAAGGTTAAGAGGGGAGACAGCATCTCGACCGATAAAATCTCTAGTGCTTATGGCTCTGACTGGGCACCCTCTGGGAGGGAGGGGTGAGGTGAGAGGGTACGAAGGGTGGTCGGACCTGAGGAGACACTAAACACTACAGATTTGAACTCCCTGATGGCGGCTAATATATCGGCTACCCTCCCTCTAGCAGGCTCATAGGTCCCCTGGGTGGCCCAGGACTAGGAGACCTCCCGTCATCCGTGAGACGAGGATTTACAGAGAGGAAGCACCTGCCATGCACGTCGACACTTAGAACCCTGAAACAGCCAAGCAGATAATAGGTGAAGCGAAATGAAAGATGGGGTGAAATGGAGGGACAGGAAATTCGGGAATCTAATAAAATTATCTTTCCCCGCATTCACCTAACCCCCGAAGAAACCCATGAGTCAGAAGGGTCAGCCATGTGAATCGAACCTACGATCTTCCGAACGCAAGACTCGCACGTTACCATGACGGAGCCATTTCGCTCGCTGGAGGCGATCAATGTTTCCATTTTTCTGGATGACTCGGCTCCGACAGCCAACGCACGACTATCGTAGATGACATCTTCATCTTGTACACCTTAAAGAGGGAGGATATTTACACATAAATGAATGCTATTCCAGTGTTACGTTACATTATGCTACGTAACTTGGCATATTCTAACGAAGGCCATTTGCGGGATATAATTTTCAAGAAATTCTTAGTGTGTGTGTGTTTGTGTGTGTGTCGGTGTGTTTGTGTGTGTGTGTGTTTGTGTGTGTCGGTGTGTGTATTTGTATGTGTGTTTGTGTGTGTCGGTGTGTGTGTTTGTGTGTGTGTCGGTGTGTGTGTGTTTGTGTGTGTGTCGGTGTGTGTTTGTGTGTGTGTCGGTGTGTGTCGGTGTGTGTGTTTGTGTGTGTCGGTGTGTGTTTGTGTGTGTCGGTGTGTGTGTTTGTGTGTGTGTCTGTGTGTGTCGGGGTGTGTGTGTTTGTGTGCGTCGGTGTGTGAGGTTGTGTGTGTCGGTGTGTGTGTTTGTGTGTTACCTACATAAAATGCTACATTATTGGTATTTCCATATGTTTGTTAATTAAGATAAGCAGTATTTAATGTTTAGTAAACGATTGTATAACTTTATTTTTCATTTAATCATCCTGTAGGTCTGTCTGTCTGTCTGTCTGTCTGCCTGTCTGTCTGCCTGTCTGTCTGTCCGTAAGGGTAGGAATTCAGGCACATCAGCCGATGGCTTGTCAGCGAGTAAAGAACATTGTGAAATCGTTTCTTTGATAAAGCCAATTAATAATGTTCACTGTTTTACAGGAAATGCAAAACAAGCCACTCGCTGTAATAGTTTCTTTAGTTGAAATATGAAAATGCTATCATTTTGCTGTCACTCTTGTGGGACACGTAAACCAGCTGAGACGGCTCTGGTCTGGAGTAACTACCCGACAACCTTTGCCCCTTCCGTCTCCACGGCGAGTTCTAGGCCCGTCGGATTCAATCCAAAGAATTTCATGTTCCTTAAACCGTTTTTCTCCATGGATACATGGAATGAAGATGGAGCACCGGTGGAATGAGATGGCGGGAGAAACCGGAGAACCCGGATGCCTGGGATCGAACCTGGGCCGCTTTGTGAGAAGCGAATGGTCTAGCCACTCGGCTACGGCGCGGCCATATGTAACTGAATCAGGCCTGCTGTTCAGCAGGTTGCGCAAATTCAATAAAACTGGGGTCGGTGATTCACTTGCTATGTTTGAGTAACAATTGCACCTATGCAACTAATTCCAGTGAAATTCAAATATCGATATTTTGGATGGAATGCAATACCTTCTGTGCCTACTATGTATCCGATACAGAAAGTAATCATTGCGATACAACGTTGTATATACGATTATACCTTGGTACAGTGCAACTTGGATAATTCCAACCTTTATACGCCGAAATCGTCCTTAATTCGGAGATTTCTCTTGCTCCCTTCAATTTTGTATTAAAGTAATGTAAAAAAATCACATGTAACTCGAATTTTATTTTCCTTAATTCGAAGTTTTTGTTCAGAAAACGTCTGTCAAAACTTAATCCAAACGCGTAAATTTAACATGATAACTTTGTTCACGTGTTTCTGGAAAAGAGATCATCACTCCGGGGTTGTTTGTTTTGTCGGAATGCAGTTAGAATACAGTTTGGGGCTGGAACAGCTTTCCTAGCTAACCTGCCGGACTTGAGCTTCTATACCTCCTTCCACATCCCCTTGTTTATAACACGTGCGCCTTTAGCTCTCTCTTGAGCTTCCTACTGTTCAGTGTGTTGCAAATTAATGCCACTATGCCTCTTAGTAAACCGCGCCTCCAGTGCAAGATGAACTTTTGCGGCAAAAGCTGAAATGGGTTTGAAGAAAAAATGTAAAACCGTTAAAGAATACGGAATACGACCGAACATCTTGTCAACTTATTTGAAGAATAAGAAGAAACTTTCAAGCAGTGCCTCGAGAGAAAATGGAGTGAGTCGAAAAAGAGTGAGACAACAGGAAAATTCTGATGGATAGGTACATGTACCTGCACATTTTAGAACCTAACTCTTGTGATTCGAATTTTTGGATATTTCGAATATGTTCTTGTCCCTGTAGCTTCAAATTATCCAAGTTGCACTGTATTATACTTTATGTCTCTGCTGTCAGTCAGGTGGGTCCAGTGTTTAAGCGTTTGTGTGTGTTTGCGTATTTCTCAAGCTTGTGGAATTATTTTTTGTGGTTATCTAGTCTATTGTTGTTGTTGTTATTACTACTACTACTACTACTACTACTACTACTACTACTACTACTACTACTACTACTACTACTACTACTACTACTACTACTACTACTATTATTATTATTATTATTATTATTATTATTATTATTATTATTATTATTGTCCAAAAACAAAGAATACCTTAAATACGTTGGGGCCGTGAATAATTGTTAACCTAAAGCGCATTTTGATCCAAGAAGCTGCAAGCTATAACTGACGTAAATAGAGCTTCACTCTCTAAATGGTCCTGAGATTAAGTTTCTCTACACAGCAGCCTGCTGTAACAACCAAGTCCATGTACACAAGAGCAATTTTGCTTGTTTGCACTGCGCCGTAGATCCATTTTCCATTAAGGTAGAGATGTTTAGTGCGCGAGAACAAAACGAAAGAAGCAAGAGAGGACCCTCTAGTTATGCACTCGACCTTTCCTTATGGCACGGAAACAATGCAACGTTTATCTTAAGTTGTTACAGCAAAGTTGGCAAATGGCCAAAGGGTCGATTACTGGCACAGGAAGAAACATTCAACACTACTATATCTACAAGTCGAACATGCCTGTAGCACAACAAAATAAAATATGAGCACATGGCATTACCGACCAAGGAAGAACTATGTATTATGCTATTGGTGTAATTACTTTTGTTTCCTGCTGTTCTACCATTTATTGTATGCACCTTCCGCTTCCAGAGATCTTATTAAGGCCTTGCAAGAAACATATTCCTGCACAAACATAACAGCTTCAAAATCCGGCCAAAATGTGTTACGTTGAGGTAACTCATCTATGAAATTTCTAAAATTCACAATTTCAGTTCAACTCGTTTCAAAATTTAATGCAGAATCAGGGTTAATATGCAATGTGCAACCTGATTTCATGCATATTTTAAATTAATTCCAGGGATAATTTTTTAACCTTCTTTGCCACGTACTATCTTTCACAAAAGTAAATACCCACCTTCAACTAAACCTGCGCGAAGGGTCACCTAAACCTCAGGCGTGCTTGCATAGTTAGTATGAGAATTAAATTATTCATGTGCTTCCCTTGCTGTACAAAGGACGTGGCAGCCATGTCACCTCTTAGCTCACTCACCTCACAGCTTTAAAAAGCAATATTTCAACAATCCTTCTACATTAATGGGCAAACATTGCAAATTCAACTTCAGTGCATCTGCAGAAAATGTGTTCTTATGGTGTTTTATTAAATTGTGGACTAGAACTAAAATGATTCCAGTGTTGGTGCTACACTTGGAGACGTGAGTTCAGCGACATGCAGTTTGCGTGTTGTCTATAGCCCAACTGATTAGGGCGTGTTTGTTCAAATCAACAGTAGTGAACTAACATTAGTTCGAATCCCACTCGATATTACTTTTTTTTTTAATTTTCCTTTTCCTTGTTTCTTTCTTAGCAGGAGCATCATTATTTATATAACCCTTGAGAAGTATAACATTATACAAACTAATAAAATATATTTCTCAATGCTCAAGTGAAGAACTGCCGAGAGGTCTAGGCGCTGACCATGCAATTCAGGACTTCTAGCTGCCTGGGGTTCGATCCCCACCTTTTGCATGTTTAGTTTCTGAAACACAAAATTAACAAACGTGCTTCATTCACTACAGCTTTTTATCAGGAATGGAGAATCGGATGAAGGCACATTGCTAGGAATTGAGTTTCTTGATGGGGACATGGCAACATTGTGTAGTGCTTGGAAATAAACGACATGGAAACCTTGCTAGGTGCAAAGGTTGCTTCCGCTGAAGTAATCTACAACTGCAATCTGTTCTGTTTAATCTATCACTAATTACATTATTCCCTGGCATACAGATCTTGTAACAATGCATTTTATGACGAATAAAACTTATTTTACACTATTATGCGCTTATATATCTTAACATGGTGATAGTCTACGAAATTTATAGAGATGTGAATATTTAAAGGGAAATATTAATTTCGGGAGGCAAGACTGATAGTTGAGGTAGGCGTGTTCCCTGCTTTGTTTTCAGTAATTGCAATTAATATGTTATAAAGCGGGAAAGTTCCAACGCTGTGCGGAATAAAAATATGTAAAGAAATTGATTTCATTAGTTTGTATAATGTTATATGTCACAGGGGTTATACCAATAATGATGTCAGTAGGTTTAGTGGCATGTAAAAGAACTCCTGTGGGACGAAATTCCGGCACACCGGCGACGCTATGTGACCAGGCAATTGACAGCGTCGTTAAACAACAAAATATTTTTTTAATAATGATGTTCCCGTTAAGAAAGAAACAAAGAAAAGGGAAATAACAAATAATGTCCAGTGGGATTCGAACTAATGTTAGCCAACCGCTGTCAATTTGAACGAACACGCCTTAGCCAGTTACGCTATAGGCAACACACAAACTGCTGATTAAAGTCGCGTCTCCAAGTGTAGCACCAACACTGGAATCATTTTAGTTCTAGTCCACAATTTAATAAAACACCATAAGAACACATTTTCTGCAGATACACTGAAGTTGAATTTGCAATGTTTGCCCATTAATGTAGAAGGATTGTTGAAATATTACTTTTTAAAGCTGTGAGGTGAGTGAGCTAAGAGGTGACATGGCTGCCACGTCCTTTGTACAGCAAGGGAAGCACATGAATAATTTAATTCTCATACTAACTATGCAAGCACGCCTGAGGTTTAGGTGACCCTTCGCGCAGGTTTAGTTGAAGGTGGGTATTTACTTTTGTGAAAGATAGTACGTAGTTTGTAGCAGGTATTCTACCCAAGAATTCGATATTGAGATTTCACTGAAAATCGATGTTTTGAGACTTCTGAGTAAAAAATTAGAAAAAGGTGCGTGAGTGTGTCTTTGTGAATAACATGACCCAGCATAATCCAAAAAGGAAAAGTCGGTTAAATACAGAACTAGAATTTTAAGTTCAGCACCTTCCAAGAATGCGACACGAATATTTAAAAAAATCTCCCCCATTCCAATCTATTTTTTACTGGAAAAGTTCTCAAAAACTTCTATTTTCTCAAAAATGCCTCTAACGGTTTTGATCAAAATATCACGTGTAGCATATTTTCATGACAAATGAAATTTGTAGCTTGAATTTTCTGGGAATAGCCCATTAAGTCGCCTGCATTCTGAATGAGTTCTGCAAAACTGGTAACATGTAAGGGATAGACAAATTCTTACCTCACAAAAATGTAGGTCCCCGTAAAACACCAATGTATGTCAAATACATTTTTGTGAGGTTAACCATTTCTAAGATACTGATATTGGTTTGAATTTTCCAATATTTATACTTTTCTCAAAGAGGAGAGAGAACAGAGTTTCAAAGCTCTCACATGGTGACCAGCTCATAAAGGACTGGCCGTCGCTTAAGCTTGCCAGTTACTACGAAGAAATTATGTAATAAAACATTTCTACAAATGTTTATCTCGGTTAGCATGAACTAGATAGTAGCATAATCTTTTGTAAAAATAGCTAAAAAATTGGTAGATAATTTATAATTGATGACTGGTATGTGAATATAACACGTTCGAGTTTTTAATATTTTTCCATTTTTTTGAAGATTGCTGCACACCACTTCATTATTTTTATAGCTTGGTGGATAAATAATTGATAAATAATCTGGAACAATTCATAATTCTTTTTACCTAGATCCTATAGATAGATGAGACAATATTTTATATTTAAACTTTTGAATTATCATATAATACATGTATACTAATCAATACACTTTAGAGATCAATTTTTAATCCTACTAGTTTGGGAGAAAACACATGTTAAAGATGGTACTTTTATTTTATTTTATTTTATTTATTATGTTTATTTGCTTAAAATTTACACAGTATGGTTACTGTTCAATAAAATACATAAAATACATTAACAAAAATTTATCTCATTGTTTTACCTACCACCGCTTTTCATTGATTTAGTCGGAAAATGCTTATCTCGTGGAACCTTTGAAAATTAGAACGCGCTGACAAATGAGAACCCCAAAATAAGGGAGTTTGAAACTTATGACGCAAAAATAAGTGTTTCTAACTTCACACTATTGAAATACATTTAGCACCTGTACAAACTTTCTTTCATCCTTTTCTGCTACTCTGCAGCTAATTTAGTCTTTAAATACTTCT
Source organism: Tenodera sinensis (assembly GCA_030765045.1). Lineage (NCBI taxonomy): Eukaryota > Metazoa > Arthropoda > Insecta > Mantodea > Mantidae > Tenodera > Tenodera sinensis. The sequence continues at coordinate 227,688,261 of CM060964.1, read as the reverse complement.
GAGGCCTCTCGAGTGGTTTATTAACTTTATTGTAGGCGAATCTTTCTCTTTTTACTACGATTTTATAATAAGCTAGCCTTACAAGCAGACATTTAAATCACTATATGGCACTTTAAAATTTCGTACAGCTATAAAAGCTATATAGAACTTAAATAGGCTTGTAGTGTGCAATAATATTAAACTCCATATTTATGAACTTTGGCAATGTTTGACTTTTTTCACAACGATGAGTATCTTTAAGGCCCACGTATGTTTCTCCAACATGCTTTCTTTGAAAACTGTATGGAAAAACAAAATTTGTGGTTAGCTTCAAACCTGGCGTGAAGTACTGAGGTCTGACAACGCTTTTTTAAATGTATAAACAGTGATGTCCAACGTTTGCGAAAGAGGGGAGATTGGACGTACCTCGTTCCTCTTTACGCGGACTGTGTCACTATTTTAACACTCAATTGTGCTGCACTGGTGGTTTGGTTATATGTACGTGGCATATAATTTACGAAAGCACTCTCAAATCGTGTGCGATACACATCTCTTCATTAGTGACTTTTTCGCACTGCTAACATTTAAGAAGTCTGCCAATATTTGGCGACAAAGTGGAAATGCATAGCTTTAGAAGATCCACCAAGTGATCGTCGCGTAACCTATTGCGATACAGACATTTAATGTAGTTCAATTTGGAGAAGCTATGTTCGCAAATATACGTAGAGCAGGGATGTCGAACAGCACTCCCAAACTGTGAACTTGAGACACGTAGACTCTTGCTACCGGTCTCACCTCTGTTGTATACCCAGCTAGAAAAGTAGGGGTGAACTGGTTCCAAACAACAACAAACAGTGGCGGCTGGTACCATGCTTCATGTTTGTACAATTTACAAATGGAAAGACACTGTTGAATTAGTCACTGATCATTTTTATTGATTGTTGTTTATTGTCTTGTGGATGCTTGGCAATGTTTCCTGCCCACAAGTTTGTCAATTTCAGGTTCCATCTCCGAAGAACAAGGGGTAACACTGACACCAAATGTCTGTCAGTAATATTAGCACGCCTGAGCCTTTTATTGTTATTCAACTTAGAAAAAAACTGTTCACAAATGTATGTCGACGCAAACATTGCTATCAAACGTCGCGCAGATTGACGAAGATTGGGAAATGTAGCTTCAGATAATGAAATATACAATTTGACACCTAAATTTCCTCAAATGCGCAATGGTCTGTTGCTTTGCAAATCATGCAAGAAATCACGAGGATGGACACTGAAAGGGTTGTTGAAGAGTCTCCATTCGGGATCCACAGACTCAACTTCTCCAAATCTGTTCTTGAATTCATTGGGGAGTTCCCCTGACAATGTTTTGTTGTGTGGTATCAGATGCTTACAGCCATCATTGAATACACTTTGCAAACAAGGAAGATGATGCACATCCTCATTATCAACTTGTGTTATCCACAATTCAAGCTTCTCCATAATTGCTTTCAAGTCGTCAAATACGTTGATTATGAGTCTGTCCTTACCTTGTAATTTCAAATTAAGGAAATTCAGATAGGAAGTTCCGCCAAGAACGCCAAATCACAAATCCAGCCTTCACTATAGAGTTCTGGAGTTTGTAAATTGTGAGTTTCTAAGAATGTTTTTATTTCACTTCGAAGATTAAAGAACCTAGTCAGCATATTACCACGACTAAGCCACCTTACTTGACAGTGATACGAAACGTCCGAAAAATCCGAGTTCACATCTTCAAGAAATTGTAACTGTCGATGACGTAAAGCATGTGAGCGAATAATATTGACTATTCTTACAACGGCCGTCATAACATTCTTTACAATAACAGACTGAGCACAAAGATTTGCACGATGAATAAGACAATGAATAAATTTAACTTTGCATCGAGTTCTTCTTGAGTCAGAAGTCTTTGTACTCTTCCTACAAGTCCTGTTTCTTGTCCCTTCATACAAGGTGCGCGATCTGTTGCTATGCAGACTAATTTGTTCCAAGGAAGCTTAAATTTATCAATAGTTTTTATTAACCATAAAATATATCTCGTCCTCGAGTCCGATCTTTTAATGAAACATCAAGAAGATCTTCAAAAACATTGCAATCTAAATCGACGCCCCTAATTAATATAGCCAGCTGTGCTGTGCTGTGTCTTTGCGGTACTCTGATTTCATTCTCATACCATCTATTTAGGTACGCCTGAGCATTAGGTGACCCTTCACACAGGTCTCACTGAAGGTGGGTATTTACTTTTGTGGAAGATAGTACATTACGCCCTTGATATTTTAGACTATTCAGTGGTGCTTAAGAGCTAAAAGCAGAAGTTTGGAGAAAGCAATTTTAAGAGTGTGTTTTAACATGTACGCATTAATATACACTTTATGTTAACCACTTTTAATCACAATTTATTTTATACCAGATGTGGAAGCTTGAAGGTATTTGGTCATTACTTGTGTCCTTTGAAGTTGTTCTCGAGTTTATAACTCGGTTCAAGTATAGAGTATAACTGGCACGGATTTCAATGTCAGAGGTTAGCCCAAAATGCAATCGTCACTGCGATGCTATGGTGAAGGACGGGAAAATTGAGTTTTATTCATGGATGCTCTTTAACTACTATGGCTCTTAGCATCCCATTCCAGGTTGGGCTTGAATATGCGTGTTAATGTTGACTGAGAGCACCATAAAGCGTTACAAGCTTAATCTTGAATCTTGTAGTTTACTGGCATATCTATTCTAAAACAGAACTTAGTCTTGAATCACGTAGTCTCCTGTGAGGTGTGTGCTGGTAGAATAAATAGACCTTCCTCGAGCTTCAATTCTCACGCAGTGATTACTCTTCGAGTTGAGCATACCAGCTTCTTTTAATGAAATTGTCATTCAATAGCTTTGATAACTTATTAAGGTGAAGAGGTGCGCAAGTAGAAAGTACGACAAGCAGTTATTGATTTATATATTTTACAAGTGTTACATAGCATATTGTAAAGATACGGAATGGTGAAGTGGAGGAGTCCCTTTCGAATGCTATACCGGCCTATAGGTGTAGCAAATGTGGAAAGAGGTTTCTGCGCGATTATCATACGACGAGGCATGAGTTGGTATACGGTGAGTTTTTCGAGTGTGGACATTGCGGTGATGTTTATGGTGCTGAAAATCGAAGGGATGTACATGAAGAGTGGTGTGATAGAGCTATCGCTGCTAAGAAAATGAAGTTCGAGCCTACCAAGCATACATTATTGTTAATGTCTCCTGATGAAGATGAGGTCATAGAATATGAAACGGCTTTTCAAGATCTCTGAAATCGTATTTCGTCCAATGTCCATTAAGACGAGAGCTAAATTCATATCTGCAGCAGGAGAAGCAACACATAATTCACGCCGTTCAGAAGGAACTGTGGCTCAGAAAAGTTTGAAAATTAACATTATGCCTGTAAGTTTGTGAATGCTGTTGGGGATATCACTAAAAATGCCTTCAAAACACGTGATCAGACTGTATTTTTAGACACAGACTTGGATGCCACCTTGGAAAAAAAGACTTCAGAAACTTGGTGCTGAAATGGAGGAGAGTAAGCTGAAAGGTAAAATTGGGTTCTACGAATTGTTGATGGAGTTCGGCTTCGTATTAACAAGTACAGTGGTACAGGAATGTAGGGAGCAGCTACATTCCTCTGCCACCATCTATAGGAGCAAAGAGAGCTTGTATAAACCCCCTAAACTATAACGACGAGAAATGTTTCTTGTATGCTTTCCTTGCAAAATTTCTCACGAACAAGCCTCAATCTGTCAGCAAGTATAAGAACATGCAAGAAAAGTATGGTTTCTCGTGCATCTCGTTTCCTACGAGCTTAGGTGAAATAGTTTAGTTTGAGAAATTAAATAACATGTCCATAAGCGTATTTGGAGTTGATGAGAAACATGAAATTTCCCATAAGGGTGGTCGATGGAGAATTAAATGGTCATCGCGATCTTCTGTTGAGCGATGCTACTGGTAAACATTATGTGTATATAAAGAATTTTGATAGGCTCATTCGACGACAGAAAACTAAACGTGATGGATGAACACTATATATATACGTGTGTGTTTGTGTGTGTGTATGTGTGTGTGTGTGTGTGTGTGTGTGTGTGTGTGTGTGTGTGTGTAAAAGATGCTTCAGTCAGTTTAACGACCAACACGGTCGAATTGGAATGGAAAAACTGACAGAGCATAGAGAAATATGTAGACAGCATACTATTGCTAGATGGCTAGATGTGTTATGATTAGAAAGGTTAACTCTCGTTAAATTCAAGAATATTGAGAGGATGTTGAAACTTCCATGTTACCTACAGGACTATATCCGATCCTCTAACCCTGAAATCTTTAACACAACTTCCTATCAAAGTCATTCTTCCATGAGCTTTTGTGTTGATGTGAAACCGTCGCCCAGTCTTGAACAAGCAGAATCTGCCCTTCCTGTCGAACCATATGTTTATAGAGGACCTCACGCTGCTCAGGAGTTTATGGCATGCTTGATGGATCCGGCGAATAAAATTGGCGACTTACACAAATCTGCTACCAGACTTCTACAATGTTGCCTGTGTGAAAATTAATTTACAGAAGACAATTGGAAGGTGTGCAACCGTATCCGAGGGATACCGAGGAAGTCTGTATAATGAGTGTAACCTGGCTTGTAAAACGCCTAATTTCCCTACGATTATGTGACACCGTGGGATGTCCTGAACGGGACATGTTTGCCTCCTAGGGATACCGTGTACAACAGGTTAAACAAAGAAGAAATCAACAATGAGGACTATGATCACGCTCTAAATGAATGGACGCATTACAACATCAAAAATCTAAGTGAGTACAGTCAACTGTACTTAATTTCAGATGTCCTTCTAGCGGTTGTCATCGGGACATTTAGAGACCAAACCATGAAAGCTCATAAAGTGTATCCGGCACATTATTTTACATGTGATGCCATGCTGCTGCATACTGGAATTGAGAGGGAATTGCTTCTTGGTTACGATCAGCTACTCATGTTTGAATCTTGTATAAGAGGAGTTTTATGCCAGCTTTCTCATGGGAATGCGGAAGTGAATGGCATCTACATGGAGAGGTATGATCCTCGTAAATCCTCCCTTTTTATTACATACGAAGACGCCAATAACCTCTATGGTTGGGCCATGTACCACATTCTTCCTTATGGGTGATTTCCGCGGGTTTCTACTGCACACATACATTTCAGGTCATTGAAGGGTTTGATTGGTTGGGTTGGGTTTGGTGTTGGGGCGCACAACTACTGAGGTTATTAGCGCCCAAACAACACAATAAAAGCAGAAAATGCGAGGCACTACACCTGTGGTTCAAAACGGTTAAAAACTGAAGTCACCTAAGTAGTGCCAGAATCTTAAAAAGCAAAACTAATAAAAAGACCGAGAACAAAGAATCATAGCAAAACCTAAACGACCCAAGAAAACAAGATCAAATTTGTGATTCAGACACGACCAGCCATACCACTAACATGGATAAAATGTAAAACACGGTCTACGGCAGTGACAGTAAAGTGAGTGAGTGAGTGAGTGAGTGAGTGAGTGAGTGAGTGAGTGAGTGATGTTTAAGGGCCCGTCGACAACTTGGTCATTTGGGCTCCAAGTCACAAGCCTAAAAGAACCACTTGCTCACAAGTTTAAAAACTCGAGCATAAAACGTAAGGTTAAAAAGATGAACATTAAAAGTGTAAAGAATTAAAAATGGAAGTTAAAAATGTAATATATAAAAAACGTGCTACTGAAAAACATTAAAATAGAAAATGCTAAAATCAGGATAATGCTAGAACACATCACCGAAGACTAAAATATCCGAAAGCTAAAACAAGTTCTGCGCGAACCCTATGTCTGCGAGGAACCGCTGTGCATTATCCACAGCAACTGGGTCGTCGCCTAAAATAGAACGCAGCGTAACACCCAGACCAAGGGACTGGCACTCTTGAGCGTAACGCGGATAATCTAAGAAGACATGCGTCACAGAGATTTGAACGTCGCACGCTGGGCACATTGGGGCCGGGTCGCCATGTAGCATATATTCACGAGTGGCGCGGGTGTGACCTATTCTTAAACGGGTTAAGAGAACTTCCGAACTCCGAGAGTCCCTGCAAGATGTCAGCCAGGGAGCTACGGTGTCTTTGATCGTCCGCAGTTGTGTGCCAGTGAATGCCTCCCATGATTTCTGCCAAACCAAAAAAAGATGGCAACGAAAGTACCACTGCACATCTCTAGGAAATACTGTTTGTGTGGACAACTCCGGTAAACGACATGCAGATTTGGTGGCCGCATCCGCTTGCTCATTACCGGTAATTCCCACATGGCCTGGGGTCCATGTAAAAACAAAGCGGTATCCGCGTGATTGTAATTGAGAAACGAATGTCTGAATCTTTACAATTAAAACCGAGGTGCCCAGAAACTGCTGCAGAGCGTGGATAGCGCTCAGAGAATCTGAGCAAACTATAACATTTGTGGAAACAGAGCTAGAGATAAAAAGTAAGAAATAAAACATGGCAAAAAGCTCGGCAGTAAAAACAGAAGTGAAGTCCGGCAGGCGGTACTTGTGTGCCACACAGTTATATACAACGCTACATCCCGTAGCTCCCCCAACTGGGAATCATCTATAAATACCGGAGTGTAATTCGGTGAAAAGTTGGTGAAACACCGACTGAGGGGTGTCCACCTTAGCACAGCCCGAGAGCGCAAGATCAAACCGGGCACGTTGGAGTTACCAAGGAGGATAGCGGGGAAGAGCATGCCACTCTACAGCAGGCATACGGAAGTCCTGAGCTGCGAGTAATTCACAAAACCGAATACCGCTTGGACAGGATATAGTGCTATTTCGCTGATAACGATGAGTAAGTACCGGGTGCAATACGGATTTAAAAGAAGGGTGACTGGGGTGAGCTGCTAACCGGGCCACGTAAGAACATAATAAAAACCAGCGCCGAAGAGAGAGAGAGAGAGGAGTTTCGCCGGATTCAACATAGAGACACTAAACACGACTAGTGCGGAAAGCCCCGGTACATAGACGGATACCAGCGTGATGGATTGTATCTAAAAGACGGAGTTTAGAGGCGGCCCTGCGCCGTAGATAAAACTGCCATAGTCCAGTTTGGACCGCACCAGGTAACGATATAACCCCAACACAACTGTCCGATCGCCACCCCAAGATACTCCAGATAAAACCCGGAGTACCTGAAGCGAACGATGGCAGACAGCACGAAGTTGGCGTATGTGGTGCTCCCATGTAAGCTTACTGTCGAGGTGAAGACCCAAAAACTTGAGCTGCGGAACAAACGGCAAATGTGTGCCACGCAAATGGAGATCAGGAGGAGGGTGTACACCGCGAAGTCGATGAAGGTGGATACACTGTGTTTTCGTAGCGGAGAACTGAAATCTGGTAGGAAGTGCCCACTCGGCGGTGGATGTTAGTAGCGGAGAACTGAAAGTCGGTACGAAATGCCCACTCGGCGATGGATGTTACGGTCAACTGCATTTGACGCTCGAGGTGTTCAATACTGTAAGAGCGATAGTATATCTCAAAGTCAACGTAATGACATCGGCATTCCGCTACAAACAACACTAGCGATGCCATTAATAGCTACAGCGAAAAGCGTGACGCTGAGGGTCGACCCCTGGGGTACACCGTTCTCCTCCATCATCTCTTTTGACAGGGTGTTTCCAATGCGGACACGAAAATGGCGAATGTGTAAAAAATTTAAAATGAATGCGGCTTTGTGACCCCGCTAAACCGTAACCGTGAAGAGTGCGGAGTATTCCATATCGCCAGGTAGTGTTGTACACCTTCTCCAGGTCGAAGAAGACACCCAGAACATGCTGCTTCAGCAGAAAGGCATTTTGTATGTAAGCCCCCATGCGTGTCAGGCTGTCGACACTGGAGCGATGGCGACAAAAACCGCACCGAACATTGCTCAGCAGATTGTTCGTCTCTAGCCACCACACTAAGCGAGTGTTAATCATACGTTCTAAGGTTTTACAAACGACACTCGTTAGGCAAATAGCGGGGTAGCTAGAGGGAAGTGTCTGCTCTTTTCCTGGGCGAAGGATAGGGATAACTATACCCACTCGCCAAGAGGACGGAAAAACCTACTCACGCCAGATACGGTTATAGATAATCAGCAGGAAGAAGAAAGCCGCAGGTGGAAGATGAAGCAGCATTTGTCGATGTATGTCATCTGGATATGGAGAAGAACCCTTTGCGATGGATAAAGAATGCGCTAGCTCCTCCACTAAAAGATGCATTATACGGTTCTCTACAGTCACTGTTAAATTAATAACTATCCCCTCTGCAGATTACCTGAGAGGAATGAACGCTCTGTCATAACTATCCGTTTGGCTAGTAGCAGCGAACGAAGTAGCCAGAGCGTCGGCGATATCCTATTCGGAGGTATAAATGTTTCCATGTACGGCAACACTGGGAATGATCGTCCGGCGATACTGGCCGTACATACGCCGAACAGCAGTCGACACCCTTTGTGCCGAAGCCTGACGGGAAAGGGAAGAGACATAAGTTTCCCAAGATGTTCGTTTTGCTCTACGAAGTACAAAACGTGCTCTTGCACGAGAACGTTTGAAAGATATAAAGTAGCTAAAACCTGGCACTGAATTAAAACATGGTGCATCGTCAAATGCTCATGACAATGAGGACAGAGCGGCGCGGCGTCCAAGAATAAAAGGTGTTTATGACTAAAACGACAGTATCCGATACGTAATCTCGCTAAAACCACGTCCTCGAGACGACAGGCGTGCGAGGTCTTCCAGGTAACAGGAAGGGGTTTCACCGCCCTGAGTTTGTTCTCCTGAGTATCTGTCCATGCGACCCTCCACCGCGAAACGATACAACCGCGTAAAAGCGCGCTAAAGTCATCAGAGGGAACATAAGCGGTAAAACACCTGGGACTTAAATCTGCAGCCTTTGCAGCATAATCGGCAGCCTCGTTTCGCTGCAAGCCTACATGTCCAGGCACCCACATAAACGACACGCCAGCACAAGCACTAGCTAGTGAGTAACGGTCATCCTGGACACGCTGCACCAGTGGATGGTAATGGTACAGTGCACGTAGGCTCTGAAGGGCTCTCAAAGGGCCTGAACAAATAATTCAGCGCTCCAAGGCCTGTCGACGAACATACAAAAGAACCTGGTATATGCCACAAAGCTCTGCGGTAAAAATCGAGCACTGCCATAAAAGACTAAAACTAAAACTCTGACGACCGTGATTAAAAGCACAACCTACTCCCCGATCGTCCTTCGAGCCGTCAGTGTATATAAAACTGCAGGATCCAGACTGCGTCTGAATATCTAAAAACGAAGAACGGAATCTGGCGTCGACGTCTTCGGCGTGGACAATAAACTCAGGTTGACATGGGGTTTGGGACGGAGGCATGGGGGAAATCTGGTTTCACCTTTCGGCAACGCCGCGGGTAAATCGATGTCCAATATCCGAAGTAGTGAGTGAAATCGAGCACCAGGAGGAAGCAGCGCTAGGGAGCTCGTTAAGCATTGGCGGTCCACGCTATCGTTAAGAAATGAACTAAAAGACGGGTGTTCAGGCACACTAGAGAGTCTGCAAAGGTAACTGTGGAGAAGAGTATCGTGCCGATAACTAAGCGGAGGTTCAGCAGCTTCCGCACACTGGGCTCGGGGGAAATGCGCCAATACTCAACCGGATGCCACAGTGGTGTGTAGCATTGAGGCGATTTAAAACCGGCGGTCGAGCGGAAGAATACATAACACAACCGAAATCAAGTTTCGATCGGACCAGTGAACGGTATAGTCCTAAAAGAATGGTCCGATCAGCTCCCCAAGATCTGCCACCTAAAACCCGTAAAACATTAAGAGAACTTTCACACCGAGCTTTAAGGACCCTATATGGGAACTATGCTTTCGGCCAAAAATCAATCCCAAAAATTTCGTTTCGTCTGCAGAAGGAAGATCAGCTGGGCCGGCACGTAGAGAAGGCGGAAGAAAAGCCTTCCGGTGCCACAAGAACGCAGACGGTCTTCTCGGTGGAGAACTTAAGGCCGTTTTCGACATTCCAAGGAAGCAGGCGATCAAGGAACAATCGGAGGTGGCGTTATAAGAGAGAAATCCGCCGAGAACTGCAGCAAATGGCGAAGTCATCCACGAATGACGAAGATGAAACGCCCGATGGAATGTATTCCACAATGGGAAGGATTTCAATGGCAAAGAGTGTGACACTGATTACCGAGCCCTGCGGTACTCCGTTCTCCTGAGTAAAAACACGAGTTAAAACCGACCCCACCCGTACCTGTAAGACTCTATCCCGCATAAACTCCCGAATAAAAAGCGGTATTCGACCGCGAATGCCCCATTGATGAAGGGTACGAAAAATTCCGTACCTCCAGCAAGTGCCATACGCTTTCTCCAAATCAAAGAATTCAGAAACCGTTTGGCTCTTCCTCAGAAAATTGTTCATGATTAGTGTGGATAAAGACACTAAATGGTCGTTTGTTCAACGGAATCAACAAAAACCGCACTGAACATTGGACAGCAGATTATGAGATTCAAGCCCCCATGTCAATCGCCCGTTGATCATGCGCTCCATCAACTTACAGATGCAACTGCTGAGGGAGATCGGGCGACAACTGGAAGGAGTTGGCGATTCTTCACAGGCTTCAAAATCGGGACAATGCTGGCCTCGCGGCAAGAGCATGGCAATGTTGCTGCACGCCAGATACGGTTATATACGTGTAAGAGAAAGAGTTCACCAGCTAAAGACAAGTGCTGCAACATTAAGACATGGACACCATCCGGCCCAGGAGCGAAGGGCTTGGAGGAGGCCAGAACCCGCTCCAACTCCTGTATGGTGAAAAAGGCGTTATAATACTCCGCGTTAGACGAGTTAAAAGAAAGATTATGTGACTCAGTGCCATGCTTGATGCGTAGAAATTCCGGGTGGTAAGGCGATGAGCTTGATACTCCAGCAAAGCGTTGCACAAGCCCTAGCTTAAATGCGCACAGACGGCCGTTCGGCATTCATCGGTCCAGCAAGGGAACGGTACACGTCTCGGATGGGCAGACGACCGAGGTATCACACGTACAGCAGCGATAAGAACGACGGATGTAAAGTGAACCACCATCTGGTCAACATCTTCGAACAATCCGTCGTCAAAAACAGCTAAGAGGGGAAATAGATACCAATCCGGGCTGTTGAGATGCCAGTAGGATACACGTGGCAAGGACGCGTGGTGAGAGAGCAAGCTGATAAGACATGGAAAATGATCCCTGGAGAAGGTATCAGAGGCCGCGTTCCACTCAAAAAAAATGAGGTGCAAGCTGAGCTGCGCAATCGGATAAATCCAGGTGGGAAAGGGTGGCAGTACAGTCAGAAACAAAATTAGTTTCACCGGTGTTTGGAACAGAAGAGTTCTGTGTGAAAAAATATGCTAAGTGTGTTCCCCTTGCGTAAGCCCTTGGTGAACCTCAAAGAGGGTGGTGGGCATTAAAGTCCCCCAACTGAAGGTACGGCGTTGGGAGCTGGGGCACCAGATGGGAGAGATCCGCAATTGCGAAGGGAGAATAAGCAAGTAGATAGGCGGAACAGAGAGTAAAAGAAAAGCCAGGTAACCTCAGGGTAACAAAAACAGCTTGCAATGTAGTGGTAAGAAGGAGAGGCTGGTAAAAACGTCGTCTTGAATGAGAAGCCTGACACCTCCATGTGCAGGAGTACTAGGCTCCGGTGAAAGATCAAAGCACAGCGGACTATGTCCTGGAAACTTAAAGGGAGTCCTGCTGGCGAAGCTTGTTGTCCTGCAAGCACAGAATACTAGAAAAAAGTGAATTAGTAAGTACTTGCAAGTCCGCCCTATAGGCGCGTATGCCACGTGTATTCCACTGAATGATGGACATCCTGGAACATAGGGGATAAGCTGTCGATTAGATTCGCTTGACCGGTGGCTGTCGCTTCAACTTGCCCTTTGGGTTGCGCGTAGGGCTTGGGCTTTTTGGAGCAATTGGTTCGTGCTCCATAGGCTCCCCAGGGGGAAGACGGTCAGTGTTATCGGATACCGGAGACAGAGCGACAAAACAGTTCCCTACCGACACAGGTGGAGGAGAATCACGCTTCACGCGACTGTGCCCTCTAGCATCTTGATGCCGGGATCGCCTTGGAGTTGGAGAAGTGGCCGTGAAGGCACGCTTTCTGCTGGAAGAGGTAGTAGGTTTCTTAAGAAAATATGTACGCTTGCGTTGACTTTTGAACTACCGGGTGTCGCTAGTAAGAGCAAGAGTCTTGGAGCTTGCAGAATTAGAAACTGGAAATGTAATACGAGGCGGAACGACGGTTGTGGTGTAAACAGGTCAAGTTTGAGTGCCAATGTCCCGCTTTGGCACTAGAGTTGAAACCACTGAACTAAAGGTGCCAAACCTCAGGAGAGAAGGCTGGCGAGCAAGATGACGTTTGCGGGCTTCGAAGAAAGATATCATCTCCTTCATCCGCAGCTCTTGAACGGCCTTCTCGTCCTGGTAACGAGGACAGTCGCGGGCAGTCGCTGAATGTACACCTCGACAGTTGACAGCTCGGAGCAGATGGACAAGCTCCGCCGTGAGAATCCTCACCACAGTTAACACACACGGTAATGGAGGTCTTGCAGGATGTCTTGGTGTGCCCATAGCATTGGCTTTGGAAGCAACCCATAGAGCGCCAAACCCGTTCCTACTGCAGTGGGCTCCTGGGAGGGGGGGTTGCTGAAGGGGGACGATCACCTTGGATATATCTTAGAAGTCGACTTCGAATATCCTGCAGAACTCCACGAACTTCATAATGATCTGTCCTTTCTGCCGGAGAGTCTGAAGTCAGGGTAGTCGTCTTCATAGGAACTAATTGCTTATCTTGGATCCCGAAAGAGGTATGTGGTACATTGCATCATCTTGAAGCGGGCTCTTAGTTGTGGTCTACGACTAGCAAAGATTCATCGAGCACTACGATTCCGTCAATTTGTTGGTTAAAGAATTACGTTGAATTTAATAACCGGCTACGGCAGCAAGCAAGAAGCGATTTCGAAAAGGATTTGCACAAATTTTTCAGTAACTATGGAAAATATTCGTAATCCTATGGATATACGTCTTGTGGCAAATAGCAAAACATTAGAAAAACTCATAGCCAAGCGTACATTTATCGATCGAACCATATACGGCCCTAATCTTGCAGCTGTTCATATGGCTTCTCGTCAAATAGTGTTCAACACGCCCTTATACATCGGTATAAATTTAGCAGACATTTCCAAAATGCTAATGGAT
>CM060964.1:227604975-227669975 GCA_030765045.1 Tenodera sinensis | reverse complement strand
TGTTAAAAAAAATACACACACGTACGCACGCACGCGCACGCAAGCGCGCACACACACACACACACACACACACACACACACACACACACACATACATAAATACATACGAAGTGACGTGTAACGTACGATCATCTCTCTGAGTAACTTTTGATTCCGTGCTTCTAGAGAACACAGGTTAGCTGAACTGGAAATGACATCGGACATAGAAAGAAGAATGGAAAAAGGAAAGTGAGGACGCATTTCAGATGCTTTTAAATGTGACAGAGAGAAGCAAGAATCTACGTATGGACTTGAAGAACGATATTATGAATGCAGTTAGTGTATTAAGGAAACATTCTCTTTGATGAAAACTGGGCTGGATGTTAAAAATAAGGAGATAGAAATCCTACGTCACCACCAGCCAGCCAACGCGTCGAAACCTCAGACTCTAACAGCAGCACAGTCTCATAGTGGCTACTACTAAAAATCGCTAAAATATTGTAAACATTCACTAAAGGTGCCCAATCTAGCGGGGGGCCTCGCGCTGTCTTAACTACCCCACCCCACCCCTCCCAACAGGTGTTGTATTTTCTCTGTCTTTTAGCCGTTAGTGTTTGAGTGTACCAGCAAATAAATTACACTAGAAAGTATTCACCTCGGGACTTCCATGGTTTCATTTACTATCCTTGTTTAAGGTAAAAATTTCAAAAACTGGAAGTAAAGAAACTGCAGCAATTATTATTCAAAGTGCTCCTCGAGATATGAGAAGTTATTACGTGAGAGGTTTCGCGATATGAAAACGGTAAGAAAGATTATCCAGCTAGTACGCTACAGAAAGACACAACCACGTTCAGCCCATTATTAAAAACACTCAGGATGTAACAAATACTATCGCTCCCGCTCTCTCTCCAACTCCCCTCTCTTTCTCTCTCTTTAATGAAGCAAAATTGTTCAAATGCGAGACGGAGAGAAACATTCCAACATGGTACAGACACTTCTTTAAATGTAGGCGGATGACCTGGTAGCACAGCTGTTTGATTCTTATAGTGCCGTCATAGGTGCGGGTTTACCAAATTGATTTTACTTTAAGTCACCAAAGCTGACCACCTTCATAGCTCAATGTTGTGAATTTTCTAATTAAAATATACTACGCAAGTTGATGTATTTTGATTTACAAGATTCAATATGCTTTCACAGGGGGCCTCTTCCCGCTTCCCGCGCAATGGCTTGCTGATGACGTCACGAGGGTGGTGGCCACGCCGCGGTAGCCACGTAGGGCAGACAGTACCGATATTCACACATGCAGCTCACAATTTACGATTGATATAATTAAAATCACCTCGTACTATCCGACTATATCTACTCTACTTACCGTGCTTTCTGACATGAAATTGTCAACGTAGGCCTTTCAATTGAAAATAAAGCTATTTCGTAATATTTCGTAAAACAGAAAAGAAAATGATGCGTAGGAAAAAGGAACAACAAAGTGTGCCACATAACGTGTCCAATTGTTATTTTGTTAAGAGGTTCCCACATACCTGTTGCACTTTCAACATTTAGGTTACAATTGCAATGCAGCCCTTACTAAAAGGCCTTTTAATAATGCTATAAACGAAGACAATGTGAGAATGACATTCTTTCCCTATTAAGGCAGTATTTTACTGCCTGAGCTGCTCTTCTAAAACATAACTGGGTGGTCACTCTGTTTCATCAACAGGAAAATACAACGCAGAGGAAAATGGAACAAATAACACAATTACGATAGCTTTAATTTTTTAAAACACCGACATATTTGAAACGGAGACAGAGAGGGGGGGAGGGAGGAGAAGGAGGAGTAAGAGGAGGAAGATAAGGTTTCACTATCCTTTCGCATATTGAATCCTTCATAATGTATAATGAAAATTTATTTCTATTTACATGAAGTAAATAGAAGAATAAGCCTTGGTAATAATATTTTGTACAAGATTGAGCAAAGAAAGTCATGTGTGTGTAGCGCGTCAAACTTTTATCATTAAAATGTATGCTAAGCACATTTGCATACCTTAAACAACTGTGAATAATTTTAGTTATAGATGTTGCGCGTTTTCATAGATGACCACGGTGATCAAAACTACAGAGTATCCTTATTTGAGATTGTAATAAATGTAATTTTATTGCAAATTACTTTTATTAGTGGAATATCAAAATATATAATTGCAATGTTATTCCAGCACGGTCCGATTGCTCCTTTTCTTTAAAATGGCAAAGAAAATATCGTCCCTATTTCCGGAATGTGAAAGAAGCACTGCACAACTATACAGGAACAGCCATTAGCCTTTTGTTCATGTTATACCTGAACTCAATACGGTTTGGGATTTAAGGTGGCGCATTACTCTTTGGCAAAACGAAGGTCGTTGCATTTCCTTTCCTTTTATCTTTCTGTTCATCTTAAAAGGCGCCTCAGCCAGTGCGCACTTGAAATGGCACGAACTAGTGTAGTAAAATGTGCCGAATTACCCATTGGGATGCATTTTGTTGTAAGTGCTGACGCACTAATTTCTAAGACAGAAAATTCCGTATTTTCTGGAAAACATATCTTGAAGTCACGCCTATACAATTATTTCGACGAATCACAGAAGAATAGTTTAAGTGACATCTTTGTTATTCACTATACTGAGACTGAAGATCTTAACATAAACGCTATGGAGGACCTTGCGGGTTATATTGCATATAAATGCCGGCCTTTTAGCAGTGCTTTGGGAAGCAAAGGCACTGACTGTAATTTTCCAAAACAAGTGCCGCAGGACTGGATTACAGTTATTACTAAAGGGGGATTCATTCGGCCGACTGAACAGTGGTGCCCAAAAGTGAACGAATTTGAGGTTATTTGCGATATTCCATAGCTTTAATGTTTTAAAATGTGCTGGAGTGATGAAAACACTTACTGCCATGATTTGATCTAAATTTCCTGAATTGGACAAAAGAATTGTTTCCCTGTAGGTCAGGACCCGCATTTTTATTAGGATACGACATTTAAATAACAAAAGTTGTAACCATGACACAAAAAAAAGAAAAACGAGGAAATGTCAGCAGTGGGCGTCTGCTACCTCTACAACATGACCAAATATGTCTACTTTTAAGATCAAACAATAATTTGTTACTTCTTATTTTGATTGTAGTTTTGGTGGCGGTGGTAAAATTCGTTTGTATTAGTAGGATGTGTTGACGAGCTTCCCGCGTGCTTTCAGTTAAGGTATCTTTTATACCATATATCATTGCATTTTGCTACACTTCTTTATTACTTAACCGTTTACGTAATGGAACTGTCAGTCCATGCTTTAAATTGTATATGTTAAAACGGGTTTAAAGCGTTCACTTTCAGTATCTGAACTGCGCGCGCGCTTCACCCTCCTTGTGACGTATGTTGCTTGCAACCAATGGCAGCAATTGCACCGGAGTGGCCTACCTTCTCTATTCTCTACTCACCCTGATGCTTTCATTATTTTCTCCACTACGTCATACGTAGTATGATTATAAAAGGTGTTGCATTCCACCCCAAAAAATTTAATACCGAGATTTGACCATTAATATACGTTTTGAGACTCCGAAAGAAAATTAGAGAAACGCGCGCGCGCGCGTGTGTGTGTGTCTGTGCGCGCGCGCGTGGCTGTCTAGAAACAACATAACTCAAACACGGAAGGTCGATTAAATAACTAACTTTGGCATTTAAGTTCAGCATTTCCCATGGATGCGACACGAACATGTCCAAGAAAATCCCTCCACCCCAAAAAACCCTTTACATGGAAAATTTTTCGAAAATTTATATTTTCTCAAAAACGGCTCTTAACAATTTTGATTAAATTACCCTGTGTTTACGGTATTTTGTATTAAACAAACAATTTATGAAATAATACTTTTGTTGAGTAAACCATTTATGAGACATTAGTTATTGGTTTTGAATTTTGCAATACATACTTATACTTTTCTGAAATGGAAATTCGTTATTCGCCCCCCCCCCTCTGGTGATTCAAAGAGAACCAGCTTATCATGAGGCAGCTTAAGCTAAGCTTTAGCTTACGTGCATAAGCTAAAGGAAGGTTATAAATTTGAAGATTGCGTAACTTGCCTAACCACAGTAGGTGGCTGTAATAATTATTGTGTGCAAAATACGATGTTAAATATAAACAAAATAGTTATAACAGCGTAGAAATTATTACTGCCGCGAGGTGGGACGAACCCACCACTGCGCGTGTTATATCCAAACAAGCTAGTGGCAATCGGCAAGGGAATGTGGAGTGGGTAAGGCAAGTTCAATCGCTACCTCTCCTCTCCATTTCCTTGCTTCATACCCGAAAGGAAATACTTTGACCCTTTATACTCATTCAATAACACAGAGGGGCCTTACTCAAGTTAGTTCCAACTACCTGCTATGTAGCCCGTTTAATTCTTTTAGCTTCCCCACTACCTACATAGATGGACAAGTAAGCAGTTACTATTATGGAAACGTGAAGGCCTGGAATACAGGACAGGACTGTTGGGGAATGAACTTGCAATTATGTACACACAGAACACTTTCCTTGAATATATTGCAAATGAGCTTAGACATGAAATGACAGGATAGATACATACATATATATGAACTATAAAACAAAATGCGTGAAATGGATAAATACCCAAAACTTTACACAAATGTAATTTACAAACCCATAAAAATGGCAGCCCCATTTAACTTTCCTAACATGCCCCGTTTAACGGTTCAACCCACACATTCAGCCCACCAACACGGGGCACTGACACAGGAAACTCTGCCCTGAACCAATTATACCCCGTGCATGCTGGTGTACCGGGCCTTGCCATCAAACAATGAAATTTCGAATGACCCAGGTAAATCATACAATGTATGCAAAAGTCCCCAAATGTAACACTTGAATTTAATAAAAGTTCTTGTAAATAAAATTAGAAATAGAACGGTCTCATCTTGAATATGTCCTAAGTTATGTCGGAGTCGCCTTCCTCCAAAGTGCCTGGATTCTTCCTCTTAATGTCCATTCGTGGAAACACCAGGTTCGTTCACCATGGACTATAGGAAGAACGGTTTCCTATCGGTGGTCTCCACTCCAACTTGTTTACATGCTGCCAGCTTGACGATAACTGCTCGAGTAAAGGGCAAGGATATCTGCCCGCCGGCGACTGACTGGGGGCGGTGCCCGCCGGCGACTGACTGGAGGCGGATTCCCGCTGATGACTGACTAGAGTGGCTCCCCCAACTCTCGATGAAAACTGAACTGTGTGGATTCCCACACTCCATGACGACTGACTGTTGAATAGAGTGGCTTCCCACTCGACTAACTGTTGACTACAGTAGCCTCCCACTCGACTGACTGTTGACTGGAGTGGCCTCCCACTCGACTGACTGTTGACTAGAGTGGCCTCCCACTCGACTGACTGTTGACTAGAGTGGTCTCCCACTCGACTGACTGTTGACTAGAGTGGCCTCCCACTCGACTGACTTGACTAGAGTGGCCTCCCACTCGACTGACTGTTAACTAGAGTGGCCTCCCACTCGACTGACTGTTGACTAGAGTGGCCTCCCACTCGACTGACTGTTGACTAGAGTGGTCTCCCATTCGACTGACTGTTGACTAGAGTGGCCTCCCACTCGACTGATTGTTGACCAGAGTGGCCTCCCACTCGACTGACTGTTGACTAGAGTGGCCTCCCATTCGACTGACTGTTGACTAGAGTGGCCTCCCATTCGACTGACTGTTGACCAGAGTGGCCCCCCACTCGACTGACTGTTGACTAGAGTGGCCTCCCACTCGACTGACTGTTGACTAGAGTGGCCTCCCACTCGACTGACTGTTGACTAGAGTGGCCTCCCACTCGACTGACTGTTGACTAGAGTGGTCTCCCACACGACTGACTGTTGACTACAGTGGCCTCCCACTCGACTGACTGTTGACTAGAGTGGCCTCCCACTCGACTGACTGTTGACTAAAGTGGCCTCCCACTCGACTGACTGTTGACTAGAGTGGCCTCCCACTCGACTGACTGTTGACTACAGTGGCCTCCCACTCGACTGACTGTTGACTACAGTGGCCTCGCACTCAACTGACTGTTGACTAGAGTGGCCTCTCACTCAACTGACTGTTGACTACAGTGGCCTCCCACTCAACTGACTGTTGACTAGAGTGGCCTTCCACTCGACTGACTGTTGACAATGTCTGTGCTGTTAGTCTGGTTATGGCCGCCGAGTCTCTCCTCTCGTCTCATTCTTCCTCCCGATGGTGGCCCCTTGGTGGCATAGGTACAATAAAGCCTAGCTCCAGGGCCGAACCCCCTCCGTATCTCTCCTATTCCTATTACTAGGTTTCGAACCTTTATACAGCTATCGCGAAATGAGCTGATCGCAAGTTACCTCCACAAGGGAAGAGCGTGACGTCATTCTGCGGGTGCAGTGCCACCACAAAACACACTGCCTACAGTGCATAGTGTCTCTCGAATGTGTCCACTAGTTCCATACAGTAAAATGCCTGTAGCACGAAAATCGAAATACATATTGCAACTTGTACAAGAATTCGGGAGTGAATATGTTACTGCAAATGGCGACAACGTTGAATATAAGTTATGCAAAAACTTTATCTACAACGTTTCTACGTCAACTGTACCTGGCCTCCCCTGTGTTTGATCATGTGACAGACTGACACCTCCCATTTCCTATAGTCCAAACCCCGCAACATCTTTTGTTTCCTGAATGAAGGTTCGGTCCCTACCTATTACTAATGCATTACCGGACTTCCCACACGTAAAATATCCTTCAGCCAGTACCTGGATACAAACCTAGTTCCCCAAGCAACACTACCGTAGTAAAGATAGTCTCCTATAAGATAAACCTATGAGAATACGTTTCTGCGCCGCTACATACGATATGTAGAATACCTGGGAAAGAAGGGGCCCTTAGAAAATATATAAACGATTTTGTTTTGTTTTTTCGTTAAAAATAATATTTGTACGAAATATAAGGAATCGTAAATAAGAAATGCGTCATTCCTTAGCCAAATCCTTGCTCTTCTTTTCGGACAACAGGTCATAAACACCGTCTATACTACAGTTATCGTTTAAACACAGGTGCACAAAAGCTTCATGAATTTCTGTGTCAGGAGAACCATTGCATATCATTTTAATTATTCGTGTCAAGTGTACTAATTCAGGACGTTTGAACACGTGTGTTTATTCCAGCATAGCTCAATTTGTAGTAGTACACTACGGATCACATATTTCTTCCTGGACGCATTAAAACACCACAATGCTCATTGTTCCAGCCGGTCAGATTTACTGCGGTGTACATTCACATCCAAAGAAATGGTTTTGTTCACAAGCGGGAAAGCGATTATTTGAACAATGGTAACATGGGCTGGTGTTTAAACACAGAGTATTGATTGTAGCGTTTTATAAGTTTTTACGAGGAAAAGTTTAATTCCAAAGACCTTGCTGAAAAAGTGCCAACGGAAGGGACTATTTTGTTTTCTAGCGTCATAAGGTAAATGCCCGCATCGAAAGGTGCGGAAAAATGGTTTAAAATCAGTTCAATGGGCATTGGAAGCACAGGGTACCTCCAAATTCCGCGAGAAACTCTCTGAGAGGTGACATTCCCGATCCGTGCTGATGATACTGAAATTCTAGGCGGTGGTAAATAGTGCTTGCATCAGCATACCTGTGGATACAAACCAGCAGAACCGGCTTACTGAAAAGTTAAACATATGACAAGGCGACACTGTATCATCATAAACATCCTTATACTCTCGACACACCGCTTACTGATATAAACTGCGTGAGTGTACGGAAATCTGAAGGCCAATCCTCTATTCGTAATGGACTCAAGCATGAAAGGTCGCAGGCGCTCCTTGTCATTGATTGATGGTCGATTTGATTGTCATTGGTCATGACTGTATTGTACGGTACGCTGTTTTCCGCTTAACCTACCGTTAAGTACCAAAGCGCGACCCCGGCTATCGGCCTGCCGGTAAGCGGCTATTTCATTGTGCCAGCGCCGGTAAAACCCGAGTGTTAGCATCCGGATGGGACTTCGTGTATACCCAGACGGATGCAGAGTGTACAAGTCTTAAGTGTTCGTGTTGTGTTTCCCTGTTAATATGTCTCATCTGTGTAACTATGTTAAGTGCTTGTACATTCTAACTTAGTTTTCGCCCTCCCTGTCTATATAACTTCTCCCTACATTTTTACTTCTTATTTTATGTATATAGTGACAGTGACAGAGTGAAGTTTAGTGCTAGTTTCCAAAGCCCGTGTGGGGCGCACGGCAGTGGGCTATTTACTCACACACACGGGCTAGCGTCCCCGCACCGTGAGGAGAATGGAGGATGGCTTCAGCCACAGGACATGCTGTGCCGGCTGCCGGCGAGACACTGGTCGCTTGCGACACACTGCTGGCAAGATCAGGTTCAGCCCGATGGATTTTGCTGCATACCTACCCCCAATAGGGTTTAACCGCACATAGGAAAATACTTGGAAGGGCATATAACGGTGATGTTTTACAGTTCTAGGTTATTTTGGTTTAGAAGGAAGCCAATTTGGGACTATAAATGGAGTTCAGCTTTAGCTGCTAATGGAGTGTCTCCTTTGCTATGGGATATGCCCGCAAACCATGCAGGGAACCCTATACGACCTAAAGCAGTTAGTTATGGGGTCATAGTCCCCAAGGAACCTAGGGCGCTTTGATGGGCTGGTAACTTGTCGTAGAATTTTGCTGCCCGGCGCCTAATTTCATCCTCCACGTATGGAAGAGACGAGGCTTCGTGAAGTAGTCTCACGGGGAAAGGTATTGGAACAGAAAATATGGAACGGAGTCCTCTATTCTACGCCCTTTGGAGCCACAGGAGCCAATTACCTGCTGCCATAACCCCACACTTCACAGGCGTAAAGCATGACGGGGATTACAAGAGACCGGAAGAGGTGTAACTTCAGGCGGACTGGCATCTCGGACCACAGCATAGGATACAGTGAGGCAATAGTCCCCTGCGTCCTCGCCGAGAGATCTCTGATGTGCTCGCGGAAAGTTAGACCCCTATCCAGTTAAACTCCTAGGTAGGTGATAGAGTCCCTCTACTCGATTCTTTGACCTCGAAATTGGAAGGTGGAGCAGTCTGCGGGGGTGGGACGCCTCGTGAAGAGGATGGCGTGACTCTTGTCCGGGTTAACGGACATTCGCCATCGCCGGCACTACTCTTGGACGAGGCGGAGTTGTCGCTGTATGGGGTTGAAGGCTGTGAGAATGTGTTCGTTGGTGCAGAACACCAGCACGTCATCAGCATATTCAGCCATATAAACGCTGAATAGCGTGGGGGACAGCACAGAGCCTTCCTAGACTCCGCCTCTTATTGGTCTTAGTGTAGATGTTCTCCCCGCGACTGTGACTTTGAATGTACGATGTCTGAGGAAGCTGTGTAGGATGTTGATCATTTGTGTAGGTAGTTCCAGTTGAATAAGTTTGAATAGGAGCCCCGCGTTCCAGGTCATTGAGAAGGTCTTTTCTACGTCCACAGATACCGCACCAGTGAACGCGCGTTCCTGGAAACCCAGGGCAGAAGCCTCCACCACCCGCAGAAACTGCTGAGGCGTAGAGTGCCCAGGACGAAACCCAAATTGGTGTTCAGGGATGGCTTCAATGTCTCCCAACCATGGGGACAAGCGGTTTAAGATCATACTCTCGAGTACTTTCGAGAGGGTACATATGAGGCTTGTGGATCGGTAGTTTGAGGGGTGTACCAGATGTTTCCCGGGCTTCAAGATACGGATCACCCGAGCTTCCCTCCACTCTTGTGGAAAGTGACCCAGGGTGAGACACATGTTGCACACCCTGGTCAGAAAGAGCACGGCGTTGAAGGGAAGATGGCGAAGCATGAGGGGGGTCAGCCCAACAGGTCCCATCACCTTTTTGGGTTTGAGGTGCTGGAGTGCACCATGGAGTTCACTGGAGCGTATTACCGGGAGTCGTTCCGCATCCTCCGGGGGGGGGGGTCGAAAGTATCGACGAACATTCCGGCGGATACGTTCCGAGAATCGGCAGTCCTGGGGGTCGTCTCTTGGAAACATGGTGCGTTTCAGGTAGTCGGCAAACAGATTTGCTTAGGCTTGTGTTCATAGGGCGGCCTCGGGTGCCCTGGAGTGGAGAGGTGTATTGGCCTCGACAGTTACGAGGACTTTTGGCGATCTTCCACACGTCCCTACATTCAGTGCCCAGCTTGGCCATTTTGTCCTCCCACGCTTGCACTTGATGCTCGCGCAGGCGGACTCCAACGTGTCGGCGCAAGCGCCGTAGCAGGGCTCTGTTGGTGTGGGTGTGCGGTGCCTCTGGTAGAGTCTCCGTGCCGCCCAGGAGCGGTGGATGAGGAGGGTTATATTCAGTGGAAGGACATCTGGGTGCAGGGGTGCAGAGACTTGGACAGTTAGGTTCTGGGCAGTTCGTGTCATAATGGATATGACGGAAGAGACTGCCTCCTCGGGGATGGGATGTCTGTGATTCTGGGCTTGGGTAGGATAGAGCAACGGAGGCAATTACGAAGGCCTTCCCAGTCCGTTTCTCAAGTTTGAATCGAACTGTCATGACTGGCAATCCGGGTGTTGATTTCTGTGAACACCGGACTGTGGTCTGATTGAAGGGCGTTGATTGATGTGAGGGTGAGATGAAATGGGAAATGCTTGATGGTCGCAAAGTCAATGACAGAAGGTAGTCCTCGGCGATGCGGATGATGTGTGGGTTACCACGGGCCCTGCACACGAAGTTCAGGGTCCGCGTCGATGAGGCGGATGATTGCATTGCTTCGGGCATCCACCCGTCGACCGCAATGCCAGTGCTGGTGCTTGGCATTGAAGTGGCCGTTCAGGATGGCATTGGAATAAAGAGCTAGGATACAGAGGTAGTCGTTGGGAGGGTGGTACACACAGACTACCAAAATCTACATGCCGTCGAGGTCCAAGGTGACTGCCATGGCCTCTAAGGTTTGAAGAGGTGGGAGTTGGATTGGGCGATGGACCACGTTCTACCTGGCCAACACTGCCGTTCCACCCCCAGGGCGACCTTGGCATCGGTTCTGTGGTACACGTAGCCCGGAATGCGGAAGCGGTCGTTTGGAGGGAGATGTGCTTCACCGACTAAGATGGCATCTAGGGCATAAGATCTGGCAAAGTGGGATAATTCCCCCGCCTGGCCTGTCAGTCCACACGCGTTCCAGAACGCAAATCGAAACGAGTTACGTGACCTAGTTGACTGGTCATTCTGGGCGCACGGAATAGAGAGGTCAGGAGGGCAAGCCCCTCCATTGCGATCAACATCTTTCCTGCTGTGTCGCTCACGGAAATAAATCTGGCAATTAGTTCGCAGATCTTCTGCCCATGGGACAGCAGTACTAGCTACATCCACTTATGCAGGTCCGCGAAATCAAAGCCAGGGGTTGGGGGTGTGATGGTTGTGGGTGGCAGTGGTACTGATGGGATCACTTCAGCCTTATCCTCCCCCTGATGACGTCGAGGGGTGGAAGTTCCACACCCCTTCGCCAGTCTAGGTATAGGTTTGGGCTCCCGGATATTCCTCTCTCTCTCTCTCTCTGCGGTCTAGAATTGGTTTGGGTAGGGTCGGTTGAGGAGAGTAAGCGGCCATATTCATAACTTCGGCAGCACCAGCTACAGCGTCTGCGGCCACGCCATTGGCCACAACTACAACAACCCAACCAACCGCTGCCAACGCCAGCCTGGAGGAGAAGAAAAAAAGGTAAAGTTCCGGGGGCAACTCCAATAAGAAACCTGTCCGCGCAGGAAAACAGCGGAAAACTGTAAATAGTGCAAAAAGGGAAGTGAAGTGTAAATAGTTCAGTGCGCGAACAGGGACGCATATTTTTGGTGTGCCTAGTGAAAGTTCGTGTGTGTGTGTGTGTGTGTGTGTGTGTGTGTGTGTGTATGTGTCTGTGTCGGTGGGTGGGTGTGGGTGTGTGTGTGATGGGACATACTGTTCTGGTATGCCCAGGAGTGGATACGTGTGTATATGTGTGTATATATAAACAAACACAAAACAAAACTCAAAGACAAAAACAATAGAGAAACCTACAACAAAAAGCTGTTCTCGGTGACCTAAGTTTGGTCGTATAGGTTTGTAACAAAAAACGAGAAATGTAAATATTGTAAATTTCCCAAGTAATAAGTCCATGCCAATTGTAGCCTGTAAGCCGGGCCTAATTTACCTATACCAGGCCAAAGCTCATTAATAAAGAAAAACTGAAACTCAAAACTGAACTCCAGAAAGAAGTGGACGATCTGAGCGTCGAGATCACATACTACTCGAAGGTCCTCGCTCACCTGGATGCCGAGATGAATCATTTCCAAAGCGTCACGCAGGCCCTCAAAAGAAGCGGCTCCTTGTTAAACTTGGGGAGGTTTGGAAAACAGTTCCAGCCAGCAAAATGCGCCGGGAAAGTGGCTCGGACAGCGAGCGCCCCGGCGAAAAACAAACAACGAAGAAACCCAACCAGCAGACCACACCGCCACATATTACTACCAGAAACCAGTTCGCTCCCCTAGTGACGCAAAACGCAGAGCCCGTGGACGAGGAAATGGAGGACTTGTCCCCGGCAACAAATATTGTCCCCAAAAAGATCCAACCCTAAAATCCATCGTCCAACCCGAACAACAGAATCCCAAAGAAGAATAGCTCACCCTCAACCCTCCACATCCACCTTCCACCCACAACCCTCCACATCCACTTTCCATCCTCAACCCTCCACATCCACCTCCACTCCCAACCAAACCCAACCCACCACAGCAACAACCAATGATAACCAATAGCCACCAAGAATTATCATACCGGAAAAGTACCACACCGTAAAGGTCCTACATCTCCTCCGGGACTTCATTCCAGCGGGAACGTTCAACCTGCAGACAACCCGGGACTGCCTAAAGCTCTTACTCCAGAGGAAGCAGGACGTCGCCCCCGTAACGAAGATCCCTAAGGACGCCGGTGTGGAGAACTTCACCTTCACACCCAGGAACGACCAGCCCCTCCGGTATGTAGTCAAACGGCTACCAGTTGCCTTAGGAATCGAGTACATAGCGAAGGGATACACCGGCGTCCGGGTTAGTCAGCTGACTTCCCGCAGCCGGCCTCTATCCAAATTCCCAGGTAAGTCCAGATAGGACCACCGACAACCAAAAGCTGTTACAGGAAAGAGAGGTGTGCCATAGGATGATCACCTTGGAGGTCCTCAAAACGAACATCATCCAGTGCTTCAACTGCAAATTACTAGGCCATACATACAGAAACTGTAACATGACCTCCAGGTGCGTCCTCTGCGGTACCTCCACCGCGTGGCTGACTGCCCATAAAAGGCAAATCAGGACACTGTACCCCACTGTGCAAACTGTGGGGAGGCGCATCCTGCCAGCACACCGGCGTCTTGGGAGGTTTAAAAGAAATCTTTAATTTGTTCAAAGATTTAAATCTCCCGGCGCTTCTATCAAAGTTGCGGTTATTTATTATCAAATTCAAAACCTGCAACAGTACCATGGAGAACTTAGAAGGCATCATATGTTTGGTGACCACCCTCTTCGAGTAAATGGCCAATGTAAGGGGAGGCATAACTTTAACACGCGCACACCTGTGGAATGCAGACGGCGTCCACAGGAAGCAACACGAACTTGAAAATTACCTATGGCGTAACAAAATTGATGTTGAATTCATCTGCGAAACTAAATAACAACAGCACACTTTTAAGCTCCAGGGTTACCAAACTTTTTGAAACGACTGGATTGCCAGACGGGGGGAGATGGACTGCTATTTTGCTCAGAAATACAATTGTTCATGCTTCTGACACGCTGCCCGCACTGGCAGCGTTAGAGTGCACGGCTCTTAAAACCCGTGTTAACAACCAAACGGTGATGGTGGTAGCACTTTATCGGCCCCCCCTAACTCCCCAGATTTCATACGAGACCTCGAACAAATCCTCGCCTTAGAGGACCACATTATAATTGCAGGAGATTTCAATGCCCGGAACCCCTGGTGGTTTTCTCGCCGAGCAAACGCGGCCGGAAATCTGCTGGTTGAACTTATAACAGATAATGACGATATTGAGACACATCTTCCCTCAGAACCCACATTTTGGCACAAATCGGGGCACTATGACCCTAAGATTTTGGATTTCATGCTTACAAAAAATTCGACATTCTTAAATAACTTTACTGTGTATCACAGCCTGGACTCCGACGATCTTCCTGTGCATTCCGACATCGAGGGTAACATTACAGCCGGTACCTCTGGCCCTCGGAGGGCCGAAACCGACTGGAATAAGTTTACCATGGAAATGCACAGGATGGCGCAACCCAGGCTGTCATACTCCAGCGAGGTAGCCATAGATGTCGCCATTGAATACTTGACTGCCTCGCTACATACGGCCAAGGGAAGTGGTACTACATTCACCACAAGACCACCCGGTTTCTGCACATACCCCGAGGTGGAGCAACTCATTGCGCGGAGACGCTTGACAGGACTGTGACGAATATAAAGTCAGCCTGAATATAAAGTGCTAACAAAATGGCTACGCAACGTCATTCGGCAACAAATTCAAATCAACAAAATTGAACAGTGGGAAAATAAAATGCTGAGTACCACCCATTCGGAATCTTCTTTCTGGAAATCTCTGAAGGCTTTCAAGTTATCCACAAGGATCAACTCCGCAACTGAGGCGCTGCAAACTCAAGGTGGCCTGCACTTCTCCGCAGAGGAGAAAGCCGAGGTCTTCGCTGACTGTCTCCAAGAGAGATTCAGCGAAAACCCAGTGACCAACCATGACCTAGAACGGGAGGTGCAGACATGGCTACAAACTTGGGTAGCGCAAAAGTAAGAGCAGCAGCTATTCTTTATAACACCGCAGGAGGTTTATAAGCTCATTAGGAAATTACCTAATGGGAAAGCTGCCGGCCCAGAAAAAGTGACTATTGAGGAACATAAGCATCTCCCGAGAAAAGCCCTGGTGCAACTGACAAAGATATTTAACGCATGTTTGCAGCACAGCTATTTCCCCTCTACTTGGAAGCAACCCAAGGTTATTATACTCCCAAAGCAAGGGAAAGAACCAGACAACCGCAAAATTACCACCCCATTAGTCTCTTGTCTATTATTGGTAAATTGCTCGAAAAACTTACCCTTTCCCGACTTCAAAAACAGGTTTCGGAAACACATGAACTCTCAAATTCGCAACTTGGATTTAGAAAGGACATTGCACAGAATTAGACCTTCTCAGACTAACTGATGACGTAACAGAGCAATTTAACAATGGGGTTTCAACGTTGGCGTTATTTCTGGACGTAGAAGCCGTGTTTGACCGGTGCTGGCACAATGGCCTCATTTATAAACTGCACCACAATTTCCCGGCTCTTCAAAATTATCTGTACTTGCACAATGTTAGAAAATCGGTAATTCTATGTCCAAGTGGGCCACTCCTCCTATCGGGAGCGAGTGATGCGGGCTGGCCTTCCACAAGGGGCAATCATGTCGCTGTTTTTGTATATATTATTTACTAATGATTTCCCAGTGGACGCCAGATGCAAGGACGCCATGTATGCTGACAACACTACAATATACAACCACCACAAAAATCCTCGTTTCGGCTTTGCAGAACTGCAAAGATATGTAAATAACTTCCTTTCATGGCTCCATAATAGGAAAATCAAAATTAACCCCAACAAATGCCAGCTGATCCATTCCTCAAAGCGGCGTGACACTTTGGCAATGGACCTAACGGTCGGCAGTCAAATATAAATATTGCACTGCTATCAGCATGTTAAATACTTAGGTGTCACCATGGACCGCACAATGAGTTGGTTCACCCACATAAAAAATGGTGCCAACAAAGGCAGACAGTGGCTAAAGTTATGCACCCCATCTTCCGCAGCAAACAGATGCAACTCAAATCCAAATTAATACTGTATAAATCATTCTGTCAGTGGTCCTATATGCGTGTGTGGCATGGGCCAATGCCTCCAAAACCGCCCTCAAACAACTCCAAACCCTTCAAAACCGCTCCCTTTGCAGAATCCTCTCTGCTCTCTCCTAACCCCTAACCAAACCCTTCACCTCAAAACCCAGATCCCATCCATCCCCGAGGCAATAGCAAAACGAGCCTCCGCTGCGTGGGCACGGATTACGAATCACCAAAAGGACGTGATCGCCAACATTGGCAAAGGCGAGCCGAAGCACCTTAAACATGGCAGAATTAAAATGTTCTAGACGTGGCAAGGCTCGCTGACTAATGCGCGCCCATTCAACTCAGGCCCTAGGCCACACACTTGCTACGGTAGAGGTCTGTACCTCGGGAACGACATTGGAGCTTCAACCTGGCCGCACAGGAAAACTGTGGAAAACTGTATATAGTGAAGTGAAGTGTACATAGTGCAGTAAATGTGTTGGGATGCATTTTTCTGTTGTGCCCTGTGTGTGTGTGTGTGTGTGTGTGTGTGTGTGTGTGTGTGTGTGTGTGTGTGTGTGTGTGTGTGTGTGTGTGTGTATGTGTGTGTGTACTGTTTAACGCCCGGTTTTACTACTGGAGCACCGGTGTAATGAGATGACAGGGGAAACCGGAGGGCCCGGAAGAAACCTGCCCCACCGCCGCTTCGTCCACCACGAATCAGGTAGTGAGCCTGATGTACATGACCCAATACATGCGATTGGCTTGGAAGATTTTCAATCGCGCCATGGACTAGAGCTATAAGATCCTCCGCTAACGCTACAGGAGTGCCATACGCCATACTCTTCATACAAGGTGTCAGATTTGGCGACCGTGCTGTCCATGAAATTGGCCACCTCTACTAATCGATCGATTTGAATATGCGACGTTGATGTGATTCCGCACATTTACATCAGTCTCCTGGAACTCAGGTCGGCCATTTCAGCAGCTGTGTACTGGTATGTGTCGCACTGCTATTAAAATGTTACTGTACTGGAAACTACACAAGTAACGCAGTAGCATGTGGACCAAGGACTCTATGGAGCAATTAAGCGCATGCGCAGGAATGTTATCATAATCAGGTCGCTCATCCCAGTACACAGATGGTTAAAGGGTTGCATGTCTTCTGTATTAGGGTACCAAAATGAATGTTAACAAATTGTCACAACGGTTTGTTCTCAAACTTCGACGCTCTCCAGCGTCCAAACCGTACATTTCCGGTCAGGGATTCCAGTCTGAAAAACAGTTAGTTTGCCATCCTGCACAATATACTAAGCGTTGTCGGTGTTTTTTGGGACACCCATACATACAAACAGTGGGGAAAAAAAAAAAAAAAAACAAACAAACAATAAGACCAAAATCTGTTCTCGGTTACCTTAAGCTGGACACCGTATGGATTTTTGTGAAACCACAAATTGTATATAGTGTATATAAACTTTGTTAATCGTATGTGTAATGTTAATTGTAGCCTGTAAGCCGGGCCCAATATACCGGCACCAGTCAAATATTCCCTGAATAAGTAAAAAAGCGCTCTTCAATTGTCAACTGAGTTTCCGACGCCGGAGAGTGTGATTTTCTCTTGCCATCCGTTATCCTCGAGACGGTGTTAGCCATGACAGTGATATGTCGCATCTAATTGAGTTGGCTGGATTGGTGAAGGTGCATTGAAAAAGCGCAAGTTTAGACTGGAGCTGCCTCTGGCGCGGAGGACCCGGGTTCGATCCCCGGTACCAGCATGGGGATTTTATCCCCTCTGGGAGGTCTGGCACGGGGTTCACTCAGCCTCGTTAGGTCCCGGGGGGACCAATTGAGGAGGTACTTGATAGAGAAGTAGCGGCCCAGGTCTAGAAGACCGCATAACCGGCCGGGAGGGCTCGGGGCGCTGACCACGTCCCACCCTCCAATACTGCACCTCACCAATGACGCCCGTAGTGGGCAGAGGTGGGGGACGCAGCGGCTGGGCGGTAGGCCTTGGCCCCTT
Source organism: Tenodera sinensis (assembly GCA_030765045.1). Lineage (NCBI taxonomy): Eukaryota > Metazoa > Arthropoda > Insecta > Mantodea > Mantidae > Tenodera > Tenodera sinensis. The sequence continues at coordinate 227,652,029 of CM060964.1, read as the reverse complement.
GTGGGCTGTCGCGCCGGGGTTTAGTTTTTAGACTGGAGCTTTAATTTGGAGAATACAAATTTCAGATTAAAAAATAAACGGACATTATTCGTGAATCTGTCGTAAGCAATATTTATAATTAGGGCTCGGACTTCAAGGTGCTAAAAGCTTGGGAAATATTAGTTTTTGATTTTCTGAAAATGTAAAAAATATGTGCCAAAACAAATACAATATTTTTTTACGGTCTGAATGACTGAGTTAACATAAATGAACAAGGTACTCATCAGACATTATTCTTGGAAGAGATCATCAAGTACTGTAGAGTTACAGTATACGACCACATGATTCTTGAAATTTTCCATCCCAAAGGATTGACGATTGTCACGAACAAGTGTCTTGAATTTGTAAAATGATCGCTCCACGTCACATGAAGTAAGTCTAGAATAATTATCACATGGAATGTCATTCACGCTCGCATCAACAATTTCCTCGTGCTACCCATCCAACACATCTGAAATTTTACACATTATGTTATATTCACTATTATTTTCGAACACTTCCTTGCATTTTCTTTTGAAGTTTTGTGCTGCAGTACTAGAAACAGCATTCAGTTCCTTCGACATCCTGAACTACTAGAACTGCTTCTCTTAAAGCATTCCTACTGATTCCAGTTTCTTTATGGAAATCACAGAGAAAACACAGATTAGAGGAAATGTATTATAAATCATTCCTTAACATACTGTCACTTAAAAGTTCTTATCTTGCGAGTCCATGTAGCTTGAGAAACAGGATGTTTATATTTCTTCCGAATGTAGGCATACCATTGCTGACATGTCAGTTCTTTTAATACTGAACAACAAACTGCAATAACTAAAACTAAAACCCCAGCGCAACAGCCCATGAAGGGCCACGGCTTGCCGCCCAGCCACTGAGTCCCCCACCTCTGCCCACCAAAAGCGTCAGTGGTACGTGGTCAGCGTCCCGAGCCCTCCCAACGGCCTTCACGACCTGGGATCGCTACTTCTCCATCAAGTAGCTCCTCAATTGGTCCCTCCAGGCCTAACGAGGCTGAGAGAACCCCGTACCAGACCTCCCAGCGGGGGCAAAATCCCCATGCTGATACCGGTATCGAACCCGGGTCCTACCAATGCCTCCTAAATAACAAGGCCTTCCCACTCAACGATGATGTCAATGCTTCTAGGCGGGCGCACATAGAGCAATTTCGTGACGGCAAGTAGCAGCAAACTTGTTTCAAAGTATTGTTCGAAGTGAAAAACTATATTGCGCAAATTAATAAAATATTAATGAAATAATAATAATAATAATAATAATAATAATAATAATAATAATAATAATAATAATAATAATAATAACAATAACAATAACAATAACAATAACAATAACAATAACAATAACAATAATTAATAATAATAATAATAATAATAATAATAATAATAATAATAATAATAAAAATAATAATAATAATAATAATAATAATAATAATAATAATAATAATAATAATAATAATAATAATAATAATAATAATAATAATAATAATAATAATAATAATAATAATAATAATAATAATAATAATAATAATAATAATAATAATAATAATAATAATAATAATAATAATAATAATAATAATAATAATAATAATAATAATAATAATAATAATAATAATAATAATAATAATAATAATAATAATAATAATAATAATAATAATAATAATAATAATAATAATAATAATAATAATAATAATAATAATAATAATAATAATAATAATAATAATAAGCAGCAGCAGCAATAGCATTTATTTGCCTATGGACATGTACGATATGTTTCAAGCATTGTCGGAATCTAAATTTCCTTTTACATACATGGAATAATTGCCCACAGTTTTATGAAACTGCTTACAACTCATTGTTTCTGTATATATGTACATCTATCAACTAGAATGCAAAATAATAAACATTTACAATAATGGCAAGTGCTACAACATAATCTAAGTTTTTTTAATTTTGTTGACATCAAGGCTAACTTTTGTAGAAATAGTGGACAGTTTCCTTTTATTTGTTTTGGAATCTGTACCATTGTTCACTATTTTGCAATAATTGTTCATTAAAATATTTACACACATCCAAATAATTTTTTCCTATACATCTTTGCTGGAATGCTGAGAACAAAATTCCTCCAAAATCAAATCCTCAGGAGACCAGATTTGTGTGCAAATCAACTTAAGAGCAGTGATTCTTAGGTTTTTGAGTCATGGTTCATGGGGATATTTTAATCCTCCCCTATCTAATTTCTGTATTAAAGAGTGTACTTTGCCACATGCTAACTCTCTATTTAGCACTAAAAATTCAGAACAACTGTCACATCTTCTTGGCATTGATTTCATGACCTCTTACAAAGAAACTAACACCCAACGTTTTTATTAATCACTATATAAAAGATATCATGTGGAATTTTTTCACAATCTATGTACATTAAAATAACACAATATTCTTCAACAATAACTGGCCATTTTTCACCAATGATTATATTACTTAGACGATCTACTAAGCCTTTAAATGTTTTAAAGGAATATTTATTGAAAATTCACTCAATGTCTGTAAACTATTGTCAATAGCTGCCTGTAAACTTCTTGCTTCTTCTTTTTCTTTCTTTTCAGATAGAGATGCTCCATGGGATGTGGATGCTCAAGTATGCTTGGCAGTTTGGAAGCTTGCATGGTACTGCGTTTTTAACTAACTGGGGCTTGCCGAGTGGAGCAGTCAGAGTATTTCCAGTTTTGGAATCTACAGCTTTTGTTTCCCACAGAATATCTGTTTCCATAAAATGCAAATGACAGACCTGCACAACACCACTAACTTGCATTACCACTCAAGCACCTATTACAATAAGCATTATTTTTGTAATCAGCTGTATTGTGTTGAAAACATTGTTCTAAGCGATCATTAGGTAAAATTAATGTAGAAGCAGACTGAGGGAGTCATATTCAGAATGCAGTAAAACAAATTCTCAACAATGGTAATATGTACCTGATTTAATATAACTGTATATAGTTTCTGAATGGGAGGGATAAGCTAACCTAAGTGTTATGTAAGAATGGACTTACTTTGGCAATTATTTAATTCATTTAATGTGAATGAGACAAAAAAAGAGAAAAACAATGAACGCTTAGGCCAAGCGATGCCTCTATACAATGAAATGAAAGATTTTGATTTGCAACCAACATTCAAATTAAAACCCAGTATTCTATTGTTCATCAATTTTAGTACATACCATTATTTTCAAGAAATAAGTGTGTTTTTATCAAAAAGAATTTATTTATTGAACAAACACAAAGAACTGTCCCTTCTCCGTCGGCACAACGCTTCACATCGTCTCTCCTCTCCGTCGGCACCACTACTCAACGCTTCACATACGTCTGACTGACTGACTCTTCTCACACTTTACCGCTATTTATATCTCCCAGGCACTGTTCTGGAAAGTTCAGTTATTGCGCTGGAGTACAAAGTAGAAGATTCCAGTAGCCTCTATCCTTTTCTCTCTTTCGGCAAGCGCCCCAACAATGCGGCCATTCTCTGTCTCTTTCCTTCGGCTCCTTTGCGGTAGTGCCGACAATAATGCGATGGGTGACACTGCTGCTGTCGGCAATTAGATGCGGCGGGCACGGTGACACTATCATATTCCATTTTAATTTGCTCATTACTGCTATGTCAATGGGTCATGTGATTGTGTGTCTGTGTGCAGGGGGCCTGGTTCTATTTAATGCACTTGTGTACCTAACTCACTAAATGTGATAAGTTTTACCCATAAGGCTGAAATTTGTGCAATATACCACTACATCAAATTTGGTGCACCTATGATCTTTGGTTTGAAAGAAAAAACTTTTACATGAAAATTTGTTGGTAATATTTGCCTCAATGATGAACATTTCAATAAAACTGAAATTTTTTATTACCAGCAACAATGTGACAACGGTCACATCAATGTATTTTGCTGATCTTTAAATGTTAAATAAATCAATTTCAATGTGCAAGTCTAAATTTTAAAATTCTTATAAGATCCTAATGTATAATTTATTTACTGCTTATACATACAATAAACATGCATAAAAGAGATTCTGGGCATAAAAAAAGTGTTTTGAGAGACGTACAGAGTGTTATGATAGAAGGGTGCTATCACCACTATACCATGTCTCAGCCTAGTTCAGTCCTGCTGTAAACAACAAGGCGGAGCTGACTCAACTCGCCACGTGTTAGACGTACAGGCATGCACAAAAGTTTTGCAACACTAGCAGTATATATAGCAGCGCTAACTTCTACACAATAAATCGAGTTGGGTTACACATTAATTTATTAAATCTATGAGTCGGAATATTAATAGAATCATGCAGTAACATAATGGTTACCTTTAATCGGATTCCTTCCTCTCTGTCCACTATAACTGATTTCGGCCTCGCTTTTGAAACTTCAATCCAATATCTATCAGCAAGCGGTGGAGAGTACTTAGTGAAAAATTCGGCAAGTCCGTGTCAGAATTTACCGCATGCAAAATTTTGTTTAGAGTTGGCGGTTCATTTCTGAAAAAATAATCATGAACTTTACTGCATATAGCACTTTTCGTAAAATCGTCGTATTTCTCCACGCGCTGTTTGCATTTACGTGATTTTTCCGATGTTCTTAGAGTTCCGGATGCTTGCTGTTCCATTCTAACACTGTGTACACTACTTGCGGAAACACCAAGGAGATCACCAGTTTCTTTCTCAATGTTTTTTATAGACGATTCCGGGTTTCTTTCTTTAAGTAATGCGAAACAATGCGCGATCATTCGTCTCTCACCACTTTTTAAAGGTTTGCCTCGATTGTGTTTCATTTCGGCTGAAGCACCAGTCTGCTCCATGATGAAAAGCTTACTGATTTTAAATTGCATATATGTACATAAGTGTCCTTGGCCTTGTGAGGTCCGCGAGATGTGCAGGAAATGCAGTGTTAAATATCAGAAGCAACCCCACACTATAAACAAAAACATCTTAATCAGCATTCAACTCGACACAGACCTCGTTGCGAGAGAGTTGCCTGGTATAGGAATGCAAAAATATTGTATAATAGCAGTGTCCTTTAGTAATTGTTAAGTAAAATGCAGCTTAATTTAACATAATACGTTAATAGTGTGTATAATTTCACCTGTCTTGTGTCTAATCTGTATATACTATACTATTATGCATATATTCCCTTCCGAAGTCACGAGCCGAGAACACATCTATGTGGTATGTGAAGCAGAAAGATGAAATGTGCGCGTTATTACGTTTATAAGAATCGAAACATTTGCATACTTTTCTGTGTCCGAAATGAGCTCGAGCAGAGTCGTGATCGGAAAACTACTTACAATACTGTACTTGAAGGAGGGGTTTATCGTACGTATGCAAATAAAAGAAAACGCCCATTATCTTCGCCAAACCAATCAACAGTTTAACCGTTTTCTGTCCCAATATCTCTGTCTCTGTCTCTCTTCCCGCCCAGATGTTTACAACAGCATGGAACTAGGTTGAGACATATTATAGCAGCAGACTAAAACTGGTAAAACTTTCAGCAGAACAGAAGAAGAGGGCTGCAGAGGGTCCAATGTATTCAGCAGAGCTGTTTTGAGCTAAGCAAATTTGAAAAATTTGAAAAAACAAGTTGACTAAATGTTTAAAGCTTATTTTCTCAAAAACTAATTTTACAGCATTTTCAGTGTACAAACTGTTACACACCATGAGGTTTTCAAAGAATTCTTTAAAACTTTCATAGTGAAAAAATTCATAATAAACCCACAAGGCACTAATGTATACTTATTTTCAGCAAGAAGTGTAAAAAGAATACAGACTGGAAACTTTTAAGAATATTAAAACTATGGCAAAATAGAATGTGATTATTGCCACTATTTGCATTAAATCTTTATTAGATACTCAAGGTACCTCCCAAGTGCTTGAAGCTAGGTATGTATCAAAATTCAATGTAGCGTAATAGTTTAAAAAATAAATTAGTAATTCTTAAGTAATTGCTCCCAACATAATATGTAAAGTTTTAATCTCATGTCAAGATATAGGTAAATTATTTTTCAAGGGTGGGTAGGTAGGTACCTATATTCTACAACAGTAGTAGGTACTTTGCAAATTTCTGTTTCTTTATGCAGTCCCTCTTACATTATGCATGAGATTAAAAACCTTAGTGACATACTCTCAATGGATGTATGTTTTAGTTATAGGTGTGTGGTAGCTGTGAGTTATTCATACTGCTTAGTATGCTTTTAGTTCCTAAGCACACAGATTTCTAAGAATGCTGCTTCTTTGTACTCCATTTGCTGACTGTAGCTTAAACAACCTAATCATAGAGTGTAATCCTATAATCTTTCATGCAAATAAATGTGAATGTTTCACATTTTCTACTGTAATCAATACTGAAGTAATGGTTTAGATTCATTTTCTGGCACTGCAAAATAACCAGTTTATATTACTAATTATTGCTGGTGGATTCATAGCTTGACTAAAAGTAGCAATTAAAAAAAAAAAAAAAAAAAATTAACATGTATACTCTTACTATATTTGAGAGGTAGAACTGGAACTTAAAAATTCAATGCCACAGCTGGGATTTGAACCACAGACCTTCCGCTTACCAGGCGGGTGCTCTACCATTGAACTACTGTGACAAACTGCCAGAATGGCATTGAATTCTCAAACCAGTTCGTATTTTTCCTGGTAAACCAAACATTGCCCACACACGGCTTGTGTGTTTAAAAACACCAACAGTAAGTTAGTTGGCATAAATAAATAATAATTACTCTTACTATATTCCACATATGTATGTTCAGGAATCATTAAGAGTCTAGATAACAGCAGAAAAGTGCATGAATCCAGTCCTTTTCATGATTAAAGTAAGCTATCCTGAGTATTAAATGTCTCAACCTAGTTCCATCCAGTTGTAAACATCTGGGCGGGAAGAGAGACAGAGATATTGGGACAGAAAACGGTTAAACTGTTGATTGGTTTGGCGAAGATAATGGGCTTTTTCTTTTATTTGCATACGTACGATAAACCCCTCCTTCAAGTACAGTATTGTAAGTAGTTTTCCGATCACGACTCTGCGCGAGCTAATTTCGGACACAGAAAAGTATGCAAATGTTTCGATTCTTATAAACGTAATAACGCGCACATTTCATCCTTCTGCTTCACATACCACATAGATGTGTTCTCGGCTCGTGACTTCGGAAGGGAATATATGCATAATAGTATAGTATATACAGATTAGACACAAGACAGGTGAAATTATACACACTATTAACGTATTATGTTAAATTAAGCTGCATTTTACTTAACAATTACTAAAGGACACTGCTATTATATAATATTTTTGCATTCTTATACCAGGCAACTCTCTCGCAACGAGGTCTGTGTCGAGTTGAATGCTGATTAAGATGTTTTTGTTTATAGTGTGGGGTTGCTTCTGATATTTAACACTGTATTTCCCGTACATCTCGCGGACCTCACAAGGCCAAGGACATTTATGTATATGCAATTTAAAATCAGTAAGCTTTTCATCATGGAGCAGACTGGTGCTTCAGCCGAAATGAAACACAATCGAGGTAAACCTTTAAAAAGTGGTGAGAGGCGAATGATCGCGCATTGTTTCGCATTACTTAAAGAAAGAAACCTGGACTCGTCTATAAAAACATTGAGAAAGCAACTGGTGATCTTGGTGTTTCCGCAAGTAGTGTACACAGTGTTAGAATGGAACAGCAAGCATCCGGAACTCTTAAGAACACCGGAAAAATCACGTAAATGCAAACAGCGCGTGGAGAAATACGACGATTTTACGAAAAGTGCTATATGCAGTAAAGTTCATGGTTATTTTTTCAGAAATGAACCGCCGACTCTAAACAAAATTTTGCATGCGGTAAATTCTGACACGGACTTGAAGTTTCAAAAGCGAGGCGGAAATCAGTTATAGTGGACAGAGAGGATGGAATCCGATTAAAGGTAACTATTATGTTACTGCATGATTCTATTAATATTCCAACTCATAGATTTAATAAATTAATGTGTAACCCAACTCTTATTTATTGTCTAGAAGTTAGCGCTGCTATATATACTGCTAGTGTTGCAAAACTTTTGTGCGTGCCTGTACGTCTAACACGTGGCGAGTTGAGTCAGCTCCGCCTTGTTGTTTACAGCAGGACTGAACTAGGCTGAGACATGGTATAGACACAGACTTACGTAAACTATATCTGCATGCACTTTCTGTTGCCAGAAGTTAATAATAATAATAATAATAATAATAATAATAATAATAATAATAATAATAATAATAATAATAATAATAATAATAATAATAATAATAATAATAATAATAATAATAATAATAATAATAATAATAATAATAATAATAATAATAATAATAATAATAATAATAATAATAATAATAATAATAATAATAATAATAATAATAATAATAATAATAATAATAATAATAATAATAATAATAATAATAATAATAATAATAATAATAATAATAATAATAATAATAATAATAATAATAATAATAATAATAATAATAATAATAATAATAATAATAATAATAATAATAATAATAATAATAATAATAATAATAATAATAATAATAATAATAATAATAATAATAATAATAATAATAATAATAATAATAATAATAATAATAATAATAATAATAATAATAATAATAATAATAATAATAATAATAATAATAATAATAATAATAATAATAATAATAATAATAATAATAATAATAATAATAATAATAATAATAATAATAATAATAATAATAATAATAATAATAATAATAATAATAATAATAATAATAATAATAATAATAATAATAATAATAATAATAATAATAATAATAATAATAATAATAATAATAATAATAATAATAATAATAATAATAATAATAATAATAATAATAATAATAATAATAATAATAATAATAATAATAATAATAATAATAATAATAATAATAATAATAATAATAATAATAATAATAATAATAATAATAATAATAATAATAATAATAATAATAATAATAATAATAATAATAATAATATGATTATTTTGTTTATTAGAAAATTATACTCCGGATATGTTTTATACGAGGCATATTGTTATTTTGAGTACAACACTACATAAACATACACAAAATCGTTTGTGATCGTTTCAAATGCATTGTAAGACCGAAAGCATTGCGTTACATACCTTATCTTATTTTACAGTTCTAACTGACTTCTGTGTAAAATGTAACTAAAGATTATTTTAAAATATTAATTATATTAAAATGTAATGCTAGTATTAATACGTACCACTGAATTCTTAGTGGGTTCAAAGTGGTCTCTCTTGATTGCTCTTAACCATTTTGTTCTCAGAGCTTCACTTTTTGGGAAGTTAAAGACATGCACCTTGTTCTTAGTATCGTAATTCTCTCTTCAATTAGGGACTCGGCATTTCAGATCCATTATGGGATTCTATAACCAACAGTTCACATGTACTCTTATTTGCTTTTCACACACTCTTCTTAACGCAACTAAACAAAAAACCCAGATGAAGGACCAAATACCACAATGGCTCCTGTTCTGTGGACAGATGCCGCTTGCCTATGACGTCACACATGGAGGAAAGCTAAGCTGTAAGGCCTTGATATTTAGGAGGCATTGGTCCTACGCGCCAGAGGCAAGCGCGCTACAACTGCGCTACGGAGGCGGTCAAATTGCGACATCTGGCCTGTGTAATTGAGCATTGAAGAACTGGATGGTGACCAGGGTTGCCAACATTTAAAAGTAAAATTATCGTACCAGCCACTTAAAATTATAGATTTGGATTCAAAATTATCGTACATCTTAAACCAAATGCTACAACAATAAAAATATCAGTATAATACTTATGAAAATATAAGAGTAATGATGTTTATTATATTTACTTAAAAGATTGATGACCGCAACAAATATTACAACTTTAGCACTTATGTTTCTCGCACTATTCATCTGAAAGTTCATTATTTTCCTCAACTGTTGCAGCATTATACAAATTTGTTGTGGAGATAAACTTTAACATCACGGTGACTTGCAGATTTTCGGACTCACCACATTCTTTCACAAACTGAGAAGACCAAATAAGTCCATTTAGCGTATCTAGCGCCAATCTGTTTCTAATTTTGGTTATTATTAAACCTAGTTTTGAAAAAAAGTCTTTCACAAGAAGTATTTCTGTGGGGCAATGAAATCACTGATAATGCAAACTCCGCCAGTTCTTTGAAATCAGTATTTCCACCAAGGTGACATGTGTTTAACAGCACTCCAGAAACTGTCAGGTTCAGGCATGTTCTTTATTTCACACGGAATAGCACGTATTCCGAGTTTTCTACATTGATCATCAATTTTCTGAACATTGCCTTCTTCATTGAGATTATCAGACCTGGGCCAATATCGAACTATCATACATTCAAATTATCGTACACCCCCATAATTATCGTACGAGTTGGCAACCCTGAAGGTGACTAGTTAAAAAAATTCGGCTGCTGCTTTTATATGGTTTCATGTAGGTAAATACATGTATCGTATGTGAAAGTTATTTTAAACAAGTTTTGTTTATGCAATTGTGTAATGTATGTGAATATCCGAAAATAGTTATTTACATAAAAAACAGAAAATATGCATTTTTGTGTGCAATGAAACTTAAAATATTTGCTCCAGTGTGAATATCCAGAACATTGAACTCAGTTTGAAGTTCATATTGGGACGCAAACAAAATATGTATTTACCTAAAAATCCGAGTCCTCTTTATAATTATGTATTATAGGTTCTATAACTGCTTTTTAAATCAGGCGATTATTCTGCATGACACCCCCCCCCCCCCGCCTTCTTCAGCATCCGCCCAGTTTAGTAAACCCAGGAACAATACAATGAAATCCCAGTCTACCCCAACATCCAGTAACTGGATCAGCAACAATATAGTTATGATGAAGCAGCTAAGAACTTCAGCTCACGAAGACAAAATCAATCTATGCCCGATTCTTCAATCGTCTCGATTCTCACTGAGCCCTTAATTCAGTTTGTTCCCTATATTATAGTATCTATGCAGTTGCATTTGCCAACAATCTAACAATTTCTTATCTGTCCACTCCCCTTTTATCTACCCAGAATGCCAGTGCATTCTTTCCTTCTAATCAATCATCTGCTCACAATTATGATTTGGAACACTTTATTGCCTTTTTTGGATAATTAACCGAGAAGGGACATAGTTTGGCGACTTTCCGGCAATACTCTGCTACAAGCATAATCTGCCGAGTATTGCATGAGTTCACAAACTATTTGCAGATAGAATTATCACTGACAATACGTTTCGCCCCGTCCCCAAATTTAACCTCTGGGATTATTATTCTGGGAGACAGCTACAGAAAAAGAGGCCAAGAATAAGGCACACTAGAGAACATTCGAAATGGTTCAAAGGAAAATTAAAATGTATTATTAGTTTCGTAAACACCTGCAAGAAATATGGAAAATGTAGATATGCAATTTGAAAATATTATGCGAATACATGAGTGAGTTACTCTTACTTTTTGAAAGTCTTTATTAGCAATAACTTGTGGAGGAACTAACCGACGACCTCCAAACACCAGCGCCATCATCTGGACCACCGCGCGAGAATGCGAAGTTCCAACAAATGTTCCTCCTAAACAAAGATGCTTTCTGCTCCAGTCTATAATGGCTCAGGTGCAGTAAATATGGCTATATAACCCATTGATTGGGAATGCGGAACCTACCAGGCTTTCTTTTTCTTTTTTGTTTTTCTTTTTCTTTTTGTTTTTGTGCTTATAATTTAGCAAAGGGGCAAATGGCTTCTCCTATGTGCGCAGTATGATTTCCCCGAATTTAAAAAAAGCGGAGAGGTGGTCCAGAAAAATCAAGCCAACAGCACGACGTTTCGATTTACATTCGAATGCCAACAAAACAATGGAGGTGCCCATTTGCTTTCTGATTCATGATTTTGCTTTGTTCCTGTTGTGGTATATTTCTCGGCCAGTTTGATTAATAGAAGCCTGTAACAGGATTTAACTAGCTGGTGACTTCAACCAAAACAACAAAGAGGAGGAAAGAGAATGAATGCAACAGAAACCTGTAATAAATTAATATCTGAAACCTTTTTATACTTACTCCACATGCTTAAATACCCTGGTTTAGCTAAGTTTGGTGAGATAGCGGGACAACACTGCCCTGCACTGCAACGTTGGCAGATCTATTGCCCATCACTAGTCTTGCCAATGAACCGGAAGCCATGCGTTCATACTGAACTGACCCTGGCTCTGGACCGCGAAAATTGAAATCTCGCCACATTTCTGAAATTGACTACAAAAATGAGGGTTCTTTTGGTGAGGAGTGCTGGGATCTGTCACAATAGATGAGCAGCTGTCACATCTGATAGACACTGCTTAATTGTAGCAGTCCTCGCAACCTGTAGGTATCTCTGCACGAGAGCTTCGGAGTCGGAGGTTCTGAAACCTAGAGATAAGCGACAGTATTTCTCGTGTTCCCTGAGCATCAGTTTAACTGGCTCAGTGGTGGTTCAGATCTAACAAAAGGTTGCTAAATTCTCTTCTTAGCAGTTTCATGTGCCCTTCCATTACCCAGAATCGCTACATACTGACACCCACCTCAGATGAACTGCATTGTGTGAAGGACTAACGCATTCTAAAAGCAACTTGGGCTTAACCAAGTGATTGCCGAGGGCCTTCGGAGAGTGTAATAGTAAAATCTGTCTATTTTATAGTGTCTTTTTGCAGTCTTCAGAGTAGGTACTAAATGCTCTATCCAAATGTGATTCTTGAAGTTTAAAGAACTGTTCAGTATGTTAAACATTTAAGTCACTAAATACTGTGATCGCTAGCGATAGATAAAATAATCAGACAGTTATAAGGACAATATCAAGTGGGTATTTTATGCCAATAAGTCTACTTTAGATGATAATTTCTTTATTAAATAAAATAACTTTATTTACAGTATATGGAGCAGTACTTTAAAATCCTAAAGCCTGTAACTGGTTTAAGAAAAGAAAGAAAAACAAACTATAAAGTCTAAAAATACCGCCTTCAGAATACATCAAAATGCATTTCAGAAAAAGTGATTTAAAAATGAACAACGCAAAATTCTTAAAAAATTATCCCGATTTCCAACAAAAAATAAAACGAAAAACGCAGGTTTCTACATATAACTCCTTTTTAAGCTCTTGCATCTATCGATGTTTGGAAAACAGCTCCTTGCGCTGTACTGGCACAGGAATTTACTTCCCCAAAATATGGCTTAACTGCCGACTTTACATTACAAGCTAGTTGTCCATCTTCTCACTAGCGGAGTATCGCTGAGAAAATTCTTCGTTGAACTTTGCTGCAAACTAAATTGTAATATAATATAAACGTAGAAATAAAGTCAAAAGTTAAGAACTTTTTATTTTTTATTCTTTTGATACGCTTAAACCTTGCATTTTTATGCCACACAACCACTTTCTTATTGTTGATTTTCTTACTGTGGTTCGAAGGAGGCAATTCGAGTGAATGTCGCTGAAAGCACTCGTATAACAGTGCTTTCGGTTTAACCACACTTACAAATGATCATTCACCCTGTCCTTTAGAAGGCCGAATTATGTTGTATTAGCTTTACACTTTTCTTATGTACCAATCATGGCGAAACTCTTTCATAGAGCTAATATCCGAAACACCCATCCATTTCACATGTATAACATCGTTTATTGGTTCATTTTTGTGTTCCTGAATTGTTTTTTGAAGCTAGTCACGTAGGGAAATGTTACCGGCTGGGTGGAATTAAAGGTTGGTTACCTTCCCGAAGAAAAGCCACTATTGGATCTAGTGAAATGGGTCACTTTTTACACACATCAGTGCACACCGTTGCTTTTCTCTGTGGTATAAGTTTCCGCCTGTCGCCAACAGGTGATTCTACTGCAAGTTGGAGTCACAGCTTCAACATTGGTCATGCTTATGAAATAATTCCAAAGTTCCAGGGAGCTACGAATCAATTCCAGGCTCTCTGCAATAATTTAAACAGTACTGACGGCGATGGAATGAAAACAATAATGGACAACAGATAGAGCTTTTGATTAGGAAGCAACAACAGCAGATTAGCCTTTAACTTATATACTACCCATGAAAACGCGTTTGTGGAGTATCTATCAGCGAAATGCAGTTCAGAAGTGTTTCATTGTACAGCATTTAGAGGGAGGGCGGAAGAGGAGGAGAGGAAGACACAAAGAGAGGGAGAGAGAGAGAGAGAGAGAGAGAGAGAGAAAGAGGGGGGGGGGAGCTCTGTAACTTTAGTCGTGCAATGCTGGCAAAACATCAACATGAGTATGCGTGCCCTATCTTGGGGTGGCTACATGGGCAACTTCTGCCTGCGGATATTATAAAACAAGCCTCGAGCATTTTGAATAAAATATTCCCTTCGAACTGCATGCTAACAGAGGCTCCGACATCTCTCTTGCTCACTGTCCCCCTTTTTTCCCTTTGCGTTCGGCTGTAGCCCTCTGGCTCGAGTCTGTCATTTCTGCTCATTCGTTCACACAAATTTAAAACATCTACCTTGGAAACTGCAACATATGGCTCCTGTATCACGGTAGCCCATAAACATTCTTTATGCTCAAATAAATATTGTGCGGTTATTTCAGGCGAAGTTGATACACACCGCTTGGAACGGTTCATTCAGAACACCCTTTTACAGAGACTCAAGGGAATGCACAAGGCTTCAATACTTGCCCGTAAGCTAATAACGTCGGGCGGAAATTGCGGAGGCAAAAGCATACTATTGTTATCAGGCGCACACTGTGCATAGATGCAAGTGATGCTTCGCATTGCTACTCTTTTTCAAGCTTGTTAAAGGCTAATGCAGATCAAATATAATGGTGCTAAAATCGTACCACTCAGTTATTGTTTCACATCCGAGCCATCCCAGTTTGAAGCAGCTTTCAGCACCTAATTCTAAATGAAACATTACAATTTTGGTATCACATTCTTTGCTTTTTATGTGTAAAGAAAAATTAATAGCAAAGTATTATGTTAGGACAAATTTCACCTAACGCAGTACGGGTGTTCTTGTCAGCGATTAAGACAAATGAGATAGTAGAAACCCAGAATTTGTTCCATAATTGCAATGAAATGCTCCTATTGAAAAATAAATCCGTTATATGTCTTTAAGAATACAAAAACATGAAAAATGTAAGGATTCTATATAACGTGGAAATGAAGAAGAAACAGTTATCTCAGAAACAACTCATTTAATATTTCTTTAAATAGTGATACATTTGTTAGGCTATAAGGAAATTTATAGATATAAAGAGTGTTACTAGAAACGCCCGTAACTATCCTTCAATTGTGCCGCACTCATTTGAGTAGATTCTGTACTACAAATTAATTAAGACGATTCTTTATTGAACAGCCGGGTGACAGATTCGTCATAACTTCATAAGTAATGCCACGAGTGATTCTGAATTTATCTAGAGAATTTGACTATCGCGAGTTGCATTTATTAGGACTATTTTACAAATTAAAGGATGATAGTCTAGGAAATGTTATTTAAATGCTGTATTGTACCTACTAACCTCATAAAAGAAACATATAGAAGGCATACATACATCAGTGTCTATTGACACGACCTACAAGATTCTCGTATTGATGCTCCATTCTTTTAAGACGTTGGCAATTTCAGTAGTTGGAGTATCTCCTGTTAATGCATTATTTCCTTCAATACAAATTTGTCAACCTATTTCTAAATATATTATTTTCTGTGGTATTGTGTGTTACAAAGTTTTCCTGTTCGAATTATTTCATCTATTTCAGCATTAGATGCTTTACCGAAGTGAAAAAGTCAGTCATTTTTGACATCTGAATAGCGGCTTTGCCGTGTCAAATTACTTAAGCTGTTGTGCATCTGTAGGACAGTGCAGCTAGATTCTCTATCCTGAACATAACGTAAGAAAGGCAGAGCAGGAGATAGTTAAAATTCAGAGGCGATAATAAAATCGTATAGTTGTTTAGCGAATGAAGGCTGTCATTGTTGAAATTTGAAATTGTTATGTACATGATTGGTTCATTGCAACCAAGTGACGTATGAGTGGAATAGTCAAAATAATTGACTTTTAGATGTCGGAACCGACCTTAACCTATGCTCTAAATCCTGAACGTCTAAACAGGATCCGTATTTCATGGGCATCCAGGTTCAATTGTTTGAACATACCTCTGGTGTACAATGCACCAAAATAAAGCCAGGGTGTTTGGCAATAGCACAAGCTAAACCACTTTTCATTCAATTGCTATAGTTTTTGCGGTACAATGTGCAATCTCCTCAAGAATTTCATGAATAAACGTCGATTATTTTAGCTTCACCTTTGCAAACTGACAGTTGAACTCATTTTAGTTATTCGACCACGCCATTTCTCATATTTCATCCTTAACTCATACATTTTTTCTGTTTAATGTTGAACATTGCGTTGTTATTATTCTTATCATTTTGATCTTCAGTATCGTCTGGTTATTTTTCATTAATTTCACTGACTTTGTGTTTCTCCAACAGTACATAGTAGGTGGAGAAGGTATTGCACTCCACCCAAAAATTCGATACCGAGATTTCATTGGAAACTTATATTTTGAGGTCCACTGAACAAAACAAGTATTTTTAAAAAAGGTCTACGTGTGCGCGCGTGCGTGTGCATGTGTGTGCGAGTAAGCGTGTGTGTACGAGTGCGTGCGTATGTGTTTGTGCCTGTGCGTGTGCAAGCGTGTGTGGATGTGTGCGTGTGTGTGCGTGTGCGAGTGCGTGTGAGTATGTGCGTGTGTGCCTGTGCGTGTGTACGTGTGCGTGCGTATGCGTTTGTGCCTGTGCGTGTGTAAGCGTGTGTGGATGTGTGCGTGTGAGTGCGTGCGTGTGTGCCTGTGCGTGTGTACGTGTGCGTGCGCGTGTGTGTGTGCGAGTGTATGCGTGTGCGTGCGCGGTGTCTATGCGGGTGTATGCGTGTGCGTCCGCGTGTGTGTATGAGAGAACAGCATAACTCAAACACGAAAAGTCGGTTAAATATCACATTTGGTATTAAGTTCAGTATATTCCAAGGAAAGCAAAGATTTTCAACACTTCCGTGATTTTTAAACATGAAAAATTTCCCCACACCAAACTACTCTTTTCATGGAAACATTTTCGAAATTTGCAATTTTCTCAAAAATAGCACTAACGATTTTTATTAAAATACAATATGTTTAAGATAATTTCATGGTATATGAAATGCATATCTCGAATTTTTTTGGGAACAGGCTCTGAAGTCACTTTAACCCTTTGCATTAGAGCTCTGCACGGGCTCGGGCCAGGCCCTTGGGCCTAATTTGAAAAATGCTCGTCGGGCTCGGGCCGGGCTCGGGCCTGAAAATTAAGGGAATAAACAACCGAAAATGGATTTTTAAATTTTTTCAGCCAAGTTAGCTGAACATTTATTTTCAATGCTGTCTTATACCAGCATTAGAGGGTTTTGAATTTTACTGTGATATATCCTTCAGTTTCCGAGTTACGAAATGTTGAATCCGGATTTTGTTATGTTATGCCAAATGCTCTACACGACGAAATAAAAAAATGCCTATTTTAAGGCTCTATTATATTTATCTGATTATAATGTACAAATCTGACATACAAATTTGTTTTATTAGCCTCAGCTCAAAAGACAATAGTTTTTAAATTTTGTCGCTTGAAATTTCGAGTATAAAGTTTTATAAGCTGCAAGTTTCTTTAGTAACTCAAAAGCGTTCAAAAGAAAAAAAAAAAGTATATTGCAGATTTACTTGTTTGTGTTTTGGGAATGATACGAAGAATTGCATGAAAATTGCATCACGTGACATTTTCAAAAAGTGAATATGGTGAAAACATAATTTTCAAAAACCTTAAATTTTAAAATGAAAAACATTGCTATTCTGCATTTTTAGGGTACATTATGCAACTACAAGTATTTGTAATATAAAAACTCAAAAAACATTTAGTATTTTTAAAGCCATGGAATACAAATGTAATATTTTGCCAGATTTGTACTGAATTTCAGTGGTACATTTACTTTGGAGGCAAAAAATAATGTATTATATTTCTGGGTCACCTATGTTGAAATGCCGAGAATAGCACAATTACCGCTGCATTTCTTTACTAGGAATTCTAAATGATTGTTCTGCTGACACGTTTGAAATGCTACTACTGATGCTAGTCAAGGCACAGAATGAGATAGTTTGCAACAATATTATTTCTCACTACTCGGCTGCAATTCAATCCTTTCACTCATTCCACGTATGCAATCTTACACTCTTATCTCGAAGCCAAGGCGTATTTGATTCTTTTATACTGCTAGTAACGCATGTTTCCTCCTGCTTTTTAAAGTGTAAACACAGAATCAATGTTTATACTGATAAAATTACAGTTTGCATTTGTTTTGTATATATATCAGACATCAGGGTCATTGCCCATTAGTCAGCATCACCAAGTTGCAACATACAAGTTGTGACACTTTTATTTTTCGTAGCCCTTCTGTCTGTTACAACCTAGTTATATGTAGAAAAAACTATCTCGTCAGCATTTGATACTGGTAACCAAAGACATTGAAGGGATTTTCGTAGAAAAGGTGGTAACATTCATCAAGTGCGAGTACTGAAAGAAATTTTAGTGCAGCAGGATTAGTTATTCAAGAACGTCGAACCAACCTGAGCATCCAGAGTGTGGATGCCATTCTCTCTCTGCACGACAATTTGAGTCATTAGGCATGGTGAGTCCTTAGACCAATAACTTATAATTAATGTTTACTTTGATTTAAAACATGCACAGGCATGCACATATCCATCGTAGAAATAATTATAACCAGAGACCGGAACTTAGGCGGAATACTCTTTTAAATGCGTCAAATTTATCTCCAATTTGAAAGTGAATCTGTACGAATTATATCTTTGTGATTGAAATGCCACAGTTTTATATTGCCTTTTTCTACCTTTTTAATATATCTATTAACAAAATATATGCTTTTTGTTGCCTTTATTTCATTATTTATGCATTATTTATTAATTATTAATAGGGCTCGGAAGTTCATGCTCTAAAAAACACTGAAATATGCATGCAAATATGCTCTTAAAAACTTGAAAATATGCCAAGAAATATGCACTATTTAATTAAAACAATTAATGACCCTTGCAGTAGACAAGACGAATTACTATAAATAATTAATAAAGTTACCTTATTCCTTAGAGGTTGAAGCAGAAGTGGTCCTGCTGCTAGAATTAACTGCTAAATTGCAGTTCACAACCAACACTTTGCAAACATTTTCAACTGTAAAACATTGTCTGTTGCCTCGCAAAACACTTTTGTAACATGAAAAACTTCTCTTCACATCACAAGATGTTATCAGGGCATATTTAAATGATGTTAACTGCTTCACAGAGGAGTCAAGTCTCTTGGTGTGACAGATGGTTTTCTTTCGAGGATATCTCGAACATCGCACATCTGTTTATAACCAGAATTTTTTGAAATTACATAATTCACTTTCTCTTTCACTTTTTGTCCTATGCTACCAGGAACCGAACTTAGATCACATATTATTTTTTCAAAGACAGTAACTGATTCATGCAAAGGAGATCCTACAGCTTCCAATGCCATTAAGGCTGTTGGTAAGAAAGAAAAATGGGCAAATATCAAACCAAGATCCTCTTGTAACCTGGTGCCTGACAGAATATTTTGCACAGTTGCTATTAATGAAGCATCTTTCGAGTTCAATGAATTAACAACCTTTGGACTATTTCTATGTGCTCAGCATAATATAAAACTGCATGGACCCATGTTCCCCATCGAGCTAACACTGGTGCAGGAGGAAGTCGGATATTAGATGCTGTTGATCTAAACAACTTAACTCTTTTAGGAGATTTAACAAAAATTCTCTTTGTACTGCACACAAATCTATCTACCAATGGGAAAGAATCAATTATTGTCTCAGAAATGCGATGAAGAGCGTGTGCCAAACAAGTTATATGAATTAAGTTGGGAAAAATACCTTCCAGAGTTTGTCCTGATTTTACCATATAAGGACCTGCGTCAGTAACAAATATAAGTAACCGATCGTATTTGATTCCACAAGGCCATAGTAATTTCAAAGAGTCCATCATAAACTGAGTCACAGTCACATTGTCAGTGGCCGACAATTCGCACACATTAAGAAGATAAGGTGTAGTCTTTTGACCATAATTTAAAGCACCCACAATTATATTAGAAATAGAACGGCGCTCAGAATCAGGGGTAACAGGCAACCACACAAACTGATCCGCTAATTCATTTTGTATATTTGACAATACATTATTGTAACAATGTCCTACATAAGTCTTACGCAGTGTACTTTTTTCAGGCACATGCTGTCGAGTGTACTTGGCAAGAAAGTTTTTAAATGTCGGATTATTAATTTTGAACAAGGGAATATCAGCAGCTAAAAATGCTTGGCACAAGTCATAGGAAAATTCAGTAACCCTGCTTCCTAAACACTCTACTAGCTGTTTATGAACAGGTTCTTTCTTTGTGTGTTTATGTGCTGAACTATTTGAAATCTTTTCTCACTTCCTACATTTTTCTCACACGCTCCACAAAACAGTACCTTATTATCTCTAGACATTAAATCGAATACTCGTTCTGTAAATTAATTAATCTAGTACTCGAAGTTGGTTTTATTGTCGGCATTTGAAGAGCTCTTTAACATTTTATACGCCTAATTTAATTTGGTGGAAACTAGTTCACAACACTGCTACGTTTGAAGACCACGACACAACTACTGGTGAGGAGACAAGCATTGATATAATTGTGCTGCTCGAAACGTTGACCTGCAATTTATCTTTGTTATGTAAACCTCTCAGATAACGAAATGATTATTCTCTGCGCACATACATATAATGAAGGGATGGAAACAAGGGATTCACTGCATGACAACATGACTCAGTATTAGTTCTCGTCACCTCGCGAGTTGCATCATCATGTGCAATACTACCAATGTGAAAAATATTATACAGTTGGAAAAAATAACAAAAACACTAAAAATAACTGAAATATGCAATATAAGGGCTATAATATTGAAATGTTCGTCAGTTGTATCATCATATGCAATATTACCAATACGAAAAAAAATTATCCAGCCGGAAAACAACAAAAAACCATAAAACTCATTAAAATATGCAATATAAGGGCTATAATATTGAAATATTATGCATTTATAAAAAATCATAAAAATGTGCAGTTATATGCACCATAAAATCATGTCCAAATAACTGAAAATTCCATAATTCGTGCACATAATGTAAAAGCATACATTTTAAACCCTATGAAAAAACATGCAAATGCATGAACTTCCTAGCCCTAATTATTAAACATTTTCTTCAGGTACATTTTATTTCAAGAACCGTTAGACCGTGACAATGAAACTTACTTCGCCGAATGTAAACTATTGTCTTTAAGTTGCAGACGACATAGGCGTCCCTCATTCAATTCATTATTTTCTTTGCAACAATGAGTGCTGCCGCGCAAATAAATGTATGGATGAAGAAAGCATTTGGAGTATCACGTGTGTTTATTTTAAAATGCAATAATGAGCAGGTACGGGTCTAACTTTGTTTTTCTTTCACTTTTCATTGCGACGTTGTTGTAGCTAGCAGCAAGATGCCGAAATTCAATGTTCCTTTACGCAGTAAATTACACAGTTATGTTAATACTTTTGGATCCGGCATATTTTGTACCGGCGGTAAAGTACTGACATGCAAAGTACGCGAGCAATCAGTGAACTACGAAAAGAAGTATTTTATATCACAACATATCGGCACAATCAAACAGGGCTACAGGCAGATTCCTTTGCTTCCAACAATAATTGCAACATCGAGTCAAAAATCCCAGTTTGCATTCGACTTATGTAGCTTTCTTCAGCGCCAGAATCCCTTTCTGGAAATTACAGAATCCTACATTATCACAGTTTTTGGAGAAGTATACTAACCAATCCGTACCTAGCGAGTCAAGTTTGCGAAAATGTTACTTAACCGAATGTTACGATGACACAATGAAAATAACTAAAGATAAAATGAAAAATAAGATGATCTGGGATATCGACGAGTCAACTGATACCGTAGATCGTTTCATTGCCAATTTGTTATTGGACGATTAGATCCTACAGAAGACGAATCAATGAAATCATTCCTGCTTACTACAGAGTGTCTTGAGAAAGTTAACAATTCAACTATTGCGCAGTTATTCACCAGTTCATTAAATTTGCTGCGGCCTGAAGAGGTTCAATACGACGCCTTACTTTTCATCAGTGACGCTGCATCATATATGAAAAAGGCTGGAATAGCGTTACAAGTGTTATTTCCAAACATGCTTCACATGACCTGCGTAGCACATGGCTTTCACAGGGTGTTAGAAGAATACGATGCTTGTTTCTGGATGTTGGCAAATGGATTTCCAGTATTAAGAAGATCTTTGTGTAAGCCTCATCAATAATCCTGACATTTAAGTACATTGCACCAGATGTAACTCTGCCCCCCGCCCCCAACCTATCATAACGAGATGGGGGACATGTATCGCGGCAGCACCTTGTTTAAAACTTTGAAGTTCTTTAAAATATGACGATCACTTATTGAATAGCGTAATGTATTATTGGATTTCTCTTATTGCCTGTTTTAGTACTTATAATTCCTTTTTTCTGCCTATTTTAACTATTTATAATGTATTTTTGCCTGCCTATTTTAATGATTTATAATGCCTAAACTTCCCGCCTCTGATTATAACTAATTTCTGCTACGGCCAATTGCGGATAGCTTACAACAGATTGAGTACATTAATATTGTTTTATGATCGTATATTGTCCCGAGAAACCCTTAGAAACACACCAATAACCTTTCTTCAAACTTGGAAAAAAAAAGGTTATTTCTAAGGCTTTAACGAGACAATATCATGATCTAAAAACAATATTAATGTACTAACGTTATTTATGCAGGTACCCAACATTCGCTATCGTATTTGGACCAAAATTGGATTTTAGGAAATAAATAAATTAATAATAATAATAATAATAATAATAATAATAATAATAATAATAATAATAATAATAATAATAATAATAATAATAATAATAATAATAATAATAATAATAATAATAATAATAATAATAATAATAATAATAATAATAATAATAATAATAATAATAATAATGATAATGATAATAATAATGATAATGATAATGATAACGGGCCGGGCCGGGCCTATAGACTATTCTCGGGCTCGGGCCGGGCCCGGGCTTGGTTGGTACCCGGCCGGGCCGGGCCGGGCCGGGCCGGGCCGGGCCTATAGACTATTCTCGGGCTCGGGCCGGGCCGGGCCGGGCCTATAGACTATTCTCGGGCCGGGCCGGGCCCGGCCGGGCCTAAGAAAGTCGGCCCGTGCACACCTCTACTTTGCATAACTGGTGAACCGCAAGCGAGAGACAAAATCGTAGTGCACTGAAAACGTAATCTCGTTAAAACACGCAATTTGTCGGTTTTCTTTCTTTTTTTAAATAAGTATATTGGACACATTTATTGTTGTTTGTTTTAATTTCAATACTTATTATTTTCTCAAATAAACTGTAGTTATTCGTTTTTATGTCCTGGCCACGCAAAGAGAACGTAATGTCGAAGTCATCAGTCATCACCTAGTGACCAGCTTTTAAAAACATTTGACTATTGCTTAAACCTACTGTATTCTCGTATTCTAATTGTACCTATACGGAAATGTAAAATAAAAGCGTTTCTACAAACGTTTATTTCGATTAACAAGAAGTAGACAGAAGAATAAGCGTTTTTTAAGAATAGTTGGTACACGAGCGCGTAGAGAAAGTCATGCGAGTGCACACATCAGAATTTTTTTTCGTATGAACCTCAATAGTTTCTTCTGTTTCAGAATCTATTACTACTCAGTAAAATTCGTTCAGCTGCCTAGATTCATCCCACTTTTGTTTTTCCAACTGTGCGACCAGAGAGAGAGAGAGAGAGAGAGAGAGAGAGAGAGAGAGAGAGAGAGAGAGTTCTAGCGGCTGTTTGGACCATGGCTTCCTCACTATCCTCAACAGTGAAGACAGATAAAGCAATTACGATATTGTGAGTGGAAATGGAGAGCATGAAATTGGACAAACTTTCCCGTTGGCCTTTCCGGGCTCAGAAAAATTTCCCGTTTGAATACTCAAGCATGAAAATGAGCGTTTTAACCGTTTTTTCTGTAAAGGTTCTTGTTTCCGTTCCCGGATAGCTGTACACCGGGCTTAAGAGGTAGCCCAAAAGCTACGTACATCTTCTGACCCTAGTTTCTAGCTCTACCGTGAAACAGTATAACAAAAAGTTAAGGTACATCGACAAGAAGATTCAAAGAAATTAAATAAACGATAGTCAGAGGAAGAAGAATTAGCATACCGTAAACAATGTCACATAAAAACATGTTTCCTAACGCAGACTACCCAGTATATAATTTGAAAATAATGAATTGTAAGACTAGGTATTTTGAAACAATATCTCAAGGAGCGGAGTTATTTAATATTAAAAACACATTAAAACACTATAAATAATAAAAGAAATATGACAATGAAAAAATTAATTTGATTGGCCAAGAACATTCTAGAAGCTTATTAAGAATGAATAACGGAAGGAAGCATACTCGCTAATGTACGATGCAGACGGTCCGTATACTTCGGCGCAGAAGAATGCTTAGCGAAGATAGTTCATTACACTAAAGTGTTTATTATATGGTGATTTACTACGGAAAACGATGATATTGGGTAATCACAGCTTTTGTGTCATGTGTGTCAGTTTATTAGCTCCTCCGCTAAATTCGTTGAGAAGAAACAATTCACAACGCGGTAAATACTAGAACTAATTTGCACTCACATCGATTCGAATCTCAAGAATTATTTGTTGAAAAATAAATTTTATATATTATCCTAGAGAACTTGCAAGAACTTCAAATAATATTCACAAGTTTCATTGTAAATATCCCTGTTAAAACTTTTATCAGAAATTACATAACCAATAAATTAAATTTCAATTGGCAAAATTATATCATTATTTAAAGTAAAGTAAACACCCTTCCTTGTCACAGTCACTTCACCTTAAATATTTCATGCTCTCAAAGAACTAGTCCAGCATAAAACAGTTTCATAAGTAACTCACAAAGAGTAAAATGGATAAAAACTTACAGAAGTGGCTTTCAAAAGTACAGCACACTAAACAATTGTTTACAAAAAGCCATTGCAACCGATACCATAGGATTTACCTTTATTAACATGCAGCCTTCAAAAAAGGAATTTGATAATTTGGGTAACTATAAGCATTTTTTGTGCCTACTCCGCATTCAAGTAAAATAAAACATTAAGCAGCAATTAACCATTCATAGGGGGGGGGGGGGGTTGTATTAACTTTATGTGAATCAAAACAGGTCTAATTAACTGCAGCTTATGAGAAACTGTTAAAAATGTCTCAGATATAGGCTTCTATTGTAAAGAGAAGAAATTGTGTGTACGTGCGCGCGCGTATCTCCCTCTCCCTCCCTCTCTCTCTCTCTCTCTCTCTCTCTCTCTCTGTGTGTGTGTGTGTGTGTGTGTGTGTGTGTGTGTGTGTGTGTCTGTGTCGCCCAACCGATTTTAAGAATACTTTCATCATTAAAAGCTACATCTTATCTGATAAACATAGGCTATAAAACACTTAACTTCAGTTCATAATTTATAGGTACAAGACTAAAAGAAATTACAAAGCCTGTTTACTAGAATACAGACACATTAGAGTTGTAAAAGAATATACCAACAAAGAAGATTTTGAATTTTCGTTGATATTGCCATGGAGTAGAAAATAGATTTTGTTATTGCACAAAAAAATGATCTAGCATAATAAAATGCCGCCGATATTTCATTCCAAATAATATATCATACCAGCCAGGATTAAGCAACGAAGAAAACAGAAGGCCCAACAAAACAAAAAAACAGACTCGAAACTGTTTATAGCTCTGCGATACTCATGGATACCAATGCCAAACTATGTTATTAACCTTCATGTAAGAAAGTTATGTGAGGGGTCCCAGGTTTGATTCCCGGCAAAAGTGTGGGACTTTTCTCTAGTCCAGGTTATTCCCTGCCCTATGGAAGTGTGAATATGTGCGCGCGCGCGCGTGTGTGTGTATGTGTTTTTTTATGCATAAAAGCCAAAGAAATCCTAAGGCATCTGTACACGTGTTAACACCCTTGCCATTGGCAATATGTTCCAAAGGTAAAAGGCCGCCGAAATATAAGTTTTCTTTATTTTCTTTGTACTTACGTTGTAATCAAATTCGTTAGCAGGGTATGCTAAATAAGTTTATAGAGAGAAAAGTAATTTCATAAGAATTTATCTGGGAAGGTCAGACTATGGAATGTTTTGAATCTCAACTATTTCATAAATAAAATACGAATTTAAATATGATATCGCGAAGTTTTGACCAAAAATATTAAACTCTTTAAAAGTAACCTAAAATATATACATTTCGATTAGTGTAGTTCAACTTACTCAGCACTGCCAACCGAGGAAAATGAAACCCAAGAATTACACATATTTCTATCTTCTCTTATTATAACAGAAAATCAGTTCAGAATCTGAAATAAATCTCACTTTATTTTTAACATTAACAAATAACCTTTCTTCTGGGAAAATGCATTGATGATTAAAATAGCAGCTGTCAAAAACATACTTGCCAAGTTCATATGGAGCGCTGTTTTGATCGTTAATAGATTGTAATCTGTAACAAATTGTTTTTCAGAGATTTACTGGATACAGTTGGCGACTCTAACTTACAAAAGGATACCTAGTGATAATTTGTACAAAGCAAACGAAATAACATGATAATGTAACGCCTTTATGTATAAAATAGTCATTAGTAATCCCTCACTACATATTTTATAGTAATTATTATAATCTGAAAAGATTATTTTTCGCGATAGTGGCAAATGTGTGCCTTTTCCAAAGAGGTTAACTTGGTGACATCAGCTTCACCTCTATTTCGTTGTTTACGTTAAGGGATCTGCATTACGTTAACGCGATGTAGTGTTTATAGTACCAATAACCACGAGACGAAAGAGAAGTTACAACAGTTTAAAATTTCCCCATTGGTATTATCTAAAAAATTACTTGAGCATTCCAATGATGATTTCTCCACCGCTAAAAGAAGGTACTTAAGGATATGCATCATTTCTAGAACTTGAAGACTGTCGGGGCGGGGGCAGATTAAGGAGGTGAGGCCATTCCGCCGATGTTTTATATCCTTTTGTGTGAATACCTGCACGGGCTTGAGCAAAGCTCTCGGGGCTGGGCCCGGAGGCCGGCTTTGACAATTAACAGCTATAAAATAATTTATCATATTTTTTGGTTCACTGATGTCGAAATTCCGAGAATAGCACAATTATCGCAGTATTTCTTTACTAGAAAGTTTATATGATTATTCTGCTAACACGTTTCGAATAATAATAATAATAATAATAATAATAATAATAATAATAATAATAATAATAATAATAATAATAATAATAATAATAATAATAATAATAATAATAATAATAATAATAATAATAATAATAATAATAATAATAATAATAATAATAATAATAATAATAATAATAATAATAATAATAATAATAATAATAATAATAATAATAATAATAATAATAATAATAATAATAATAATAATAATAATAATAATAATAATACCACCACCACCACCACCACCACCACCACCACCAATAATAATAATAATAATAATAATAATAATAATAGCAGTAGTAATAGTAATGTCAATAATTGCAAAAGTAATTTTGTTTAAAACAAAATTACACAATCATGCCCGGACCGGATGGTATACTATAACCTCCTCCTGGGCTGGGGCCGGGCCGAATCTCATAATGTTATCCCGTACAGACCTCTAATATAAGGTCTTCTTTTCATTCGTTATTAGGAATAACCGGGATCGCACGAAATTACAATAAGCGATAATGGAGGGGATTAACCATGAACATCTTCTGTATTATTGTACAATAATTTCATAAAGTAATTTGTCATTTGAGTTTAGAAAGCTACTAACCGTGCATCGTCGAGTAAGCAAGCTAATGTGCTTTTCAAATGAGGAGTTTGGAGCCTCCAGACCGGTAACTAATCTAAGTCCTGCTGTGTTGTCATATATCTTTCCCCTTAAGTGGGGTTTGACGCGCGCCAAGAGAATAGTAGGACAGTGTGCGAGAGAGAGGAGGAAATCTGAAAAGAGTGGGGGTAATGAGCTTGCAACGCTGTGCACGTAAACGTCTCTCAATGGCTACAGATCAGAACTCTTCTCATTTGAAAAGCACAGTAGTTTGCTAATTATCAAAAAATGATAATAGTGTCCCAACAAATACTGTAAATAATTAACAGTTTTGGAAATTAATTGTCGAAGAAGGTAAATTTTTAGGATGTTCCCCAATTAAACTTTCCATAGCAGGGCCGCTTATCACAATGTGTGTATCAATAAGCATTCTGAGCAAAGCGCAATAATGCGGCACATACGTATCATTATCATTATCATTATGATTTCGTCCCATTTCTGTGAAAAGCAGCCGTCATTTATATTTCGAACCGGCCTTCAAGGAGCTAATTAAGTTAAGTGCGCCCTATTCCAATCCGTTAGTTTTGAAAAACTTCTATGCCTGTACGGAGAAAGAACCCCGTTCCGCATGCAGGGGCTTAATGTAGAGCATCTTGAATTTCTTACCGATTACGTTTGTATTGAGTCGGCCAATTTTCTCATACCGTATTACAAGGAATGGTGTAAAACAGCCGCTCTGCGCGTATCTTCTCCACTTACTGTGTAGTCCTCTGTAAGACATTAACTCTTACGTGAAATCTGTTTCTTACTTCTAATACAGCAAAAGTTGCACAAGTACACAATATATTATACCAGCAGTGACGAGGCGTGATATTTGTGCGCAGTCATCGCAAAACTTGCCGAATGCCAAAGTCATTAATTTCAAGTGGAACGTCATAGTTTATTATTTAAAATAAAAACAGAGTCAAAATTATACATACACATTTTCTAAATACTATTTTTTAACCTTTTCGTTTTCTGTCTTTCCAACTATTTAATTTCGTTCTCCGTCACATACGAGTGCACACACATGGATATGTACACAAACATCCCTGCCCGAGGCGGACTCGAACCCGCAATCCCCTGCGCCACGAACACCACGTGGGGGGGGGGGGGTCGTTAGCGAGCGCGACCATGGGCACTGACATATTCGTATTACAGATGTAAACACTGATAGACATACTTGATTAGTCGGAATCGAATCTCGATATGTTCTGCTATCCATATAATATAGTATTGATTCCCGATATGGCATTTTATGGCAGATTGACGCTAAGTGAATGTAATGTGCTGGTATTTGTCATGATAGACAATCGGAATGCTGAGCAAGAGAAGAGACAACCGAATGTATTACAGTGTCGATTGTTAACCGATAGTGTAGAATGTTTTCATTCGGTTTTGCCATTCATACTGAATGGTAGTCGGAGTAGTGGAAAAAGCGTTTCTGCATCTTCCTATTCACGCCGGTGGATTGGCCTAGGTTGGCCTATTGTCAGGTCCTCTCGTTTGCCGGACGTAATAAGTATACATGTATATCATTTTTTTCTATCGATACACCTACAAGCACAGGTTTATTGCATCACCGTTCACTAGAAGGGACAAGGCTTCAGTCTCAATTATACCCGTTATGCCGTGACGTCACCGCCAGCATTAATCCGAAATGAATTCCATTATTTCACATTTGATACAGGTGTACATCACTGTAGGTGGCTTCAAACACCAACTATGCACTGGGTATGCGTAGTGATTCATAGTTCATGGCAAATCACAGTGACCTCTGCTTTCCCTTCCAGAAGGATGTCATTTATTATTAGCAAAAAGCACGAACGGCAGAAATTTACTTTCGCATTCAACATTCGAACGTAAGTAGCGCTCTGGAAAGTAGTTTAGTGTACTGCATTTTATTACCGTTCGGATAAAGGAATTCCTGTTTCATGTTGATACTCTTTTGTTCTCTTCTTTCTATATAATTCATCGTGCATAAATACTAAGAATGGCTTTTTATACAACACAAGGTAAAGAAACTCCAGGAGCAACTCTTTAACAGAAGACGAAGAGGATACGAAGGACAGACGAAAAGAAAAGCAAAATAAATTGAAAGCGTGATGCGAGGTAATTCACAAAAATGCCTCTGGTTACGCCTTAGCTTTGAAGAGACCACTTTCATTACGGCGCCTGATCCCTTTTTAATCTGGCTTTGTTACACTGTAAAGAGGAACTTCAACTTGTGGTTTACATATCTATCATCGTTAAACAGTTAAACGTGAGCGTGGTAATAATTCACTGCACAAGCCTCCGGAGGGAAATTGCAAATGAATTCAACACACCTTCTTTCGTTAAAAAAATTCACTGCCTGTCTTATTCTACCTCCAACAGATATTACATAAATAATCATCAACACAAGTAGGACACAACTGAAATTCCAAAATTTGATACGGTTGCGCCTACGGGCTTCAGACTTTAGATATATCATTGATTTCAGTTTTCTTGTTTGTGACAACTCAACGCTCTTATTTACTCCCACAAACATTGGAATATGTATGCAGAATGTTGTAAATATACAATAAATCAATGAACGTATTCATCTACGCAAATAATAAAACAGTAACCAAAGCTTTTGTGGTACTATCTTTCACAGAAGTAAATACCCATCTTCAGTGAGACCTGCACGAAGGGTCACCTAATTATCAGGCGTAATTTGCATTGGTGGTATGAGAATTAAACTAGACGTATGCTTCCCTTACTGTTCGGAGGACATGGCAGCCATGTCACCTCACAACTCACATCACCTCGCAGTTTGCAAAAGCAATATTTCACCAATCCTTCTACATTAACGGGCAAACATTGCAGATTAATATTTCCCTTTCAACATTCACATTAAAAAGCATTTCTATGAATTTTGTAGACTGTTGCCATATTAAAATATATAACGCGTAATAGTGCAAATTACCAGATCTGTATGCCAATGAATAATGTAATTCATGATACATTAAACAGAACAGAATACAGCTGTAGATTACCTGAGGGTGAAGCAACCTTTGCACTCAGCAATGCTGTCATGTCGTTTATTTCCAAGCAGACACAACGTTGCCATGTTCCCATTAACTCAATTTGTAGCAGTGTGCCTTAATTCGAATCTCCATTCCTGATAAAAAGCTGTAGAGAACTAAATACGTTTGTTAATTTTGTATTTCAGAAAATAAACACGTGAAAGACGAGGATCGAACCTCCGGCAGCTAGCAGTTCTGAATTTCACAGGCACCGACGAAGCGCTCTTGGCTATTCGTCACTTGGGCACTCTCCCCGTATCATATGATATTAAGCTTGCTGTCACTATCTTAGCAGCTAATTTCACTGCAAGGTGGAAAGTTCGTGTGTACCTTTAGAAATGGTTGAAAAATGTGCTTTTTTTTTAAGTATTCCCTTACATTTATATAGAGGAATAAGAAATGGGAATATTTCTATAACAAGAACGAGTATCGCAGTGTTCAGTTTAAGTTCGTTTAGCTGATTTTTATTATTGACAGATAAATGAGATTGAAATCACTAATATCAATAATTAACTTACAGTTATTACCTACTCAGAATATACGCCTATCTTCAAGAACAGGAACATATTTAAGGCGTTACCTGTCTTCGGGAACCCATTTTAAAAGCATTCCTTTTGAAACATTTATTTTATTTAATATGTATGGCAGTTAAAGGTGCTTTTAATGTAAGAGCCTCGTTTGTTATTGATTTTCTGTGCAAATAAAGTGAGTGTTAAAGCACAAAGTTTTGTGTTTTTACGTCCTGTAAACAAGCAGCACCAATAATCCCTTTGATTTCATTTACAACAGAAAATCTGTTTCATATCTTCTGTTAAGGTTTTTAAATCATCACGCTCTGAAAGATTACACTGGACAACAAAATTTTACTTTTTGTTTGCGACATGAATGCTAACGCACTTTTCTTATGGGTTACACCACGCTGAATACGAATATGATAACAAGAATACTAGATTGGTTCTGGTTTGCGAATAATATTAAGGAAAAACACAATACTAATTTGTTTCTATGAAAATCTGTCTGATGTCTTGTAAAATATATTCGTAATCACTTACCCTTACTAAATATGCTTTCTATTTGCTTCCTTCTAGTAGTCGAGTTGAGGATCATCCCTGATGACTAGTCAGCAAGCATTCTTGCACGGCAACGTTTTCTCATTAAGGATATTTGTTGGTGTAAATGTTCGCCATGTTCATCGCTCCACGACTTTTAGCAAAACAATTTAGATGGGAGTATAAAATGTGTAATTTAAGGGACATGTTGCATCGCATTTTGTGATAAGATGACAGCAAATTTATATCAAGATTGTCATAGTTTCCAGCTCGTTTGTTTCCCAAAAAGGTGTTTACGACTTCTCTGAAACAAATCCATGCCTCTTGCTGAGCATCCTTTAAGAGGTGTTTAAATATCTAATCTTGTGAACTTGATGAATCTATGGACCAACGAAAATTCCTTCCTTTAACTGCACCTCACTAATTCTAGGAAATACGGCAACTGATAGCCATTGTGTAGTAATACAGATTTGAGACATAATTTTGAAGCATCTATAAACACCTGACACTGATCAGAGATGTGATTAATGTTCAGAGCACTCAATAAGCCACTAAGATCACTGCAGAACACTAAATCGCCTTCCTCAACAAAATATTTCCCGAGATGTTTCTGACGGTCACGAAAAAAGGTAACTTTCACATTTTCAGCAAGATAGCTTCATCGTTGCAATCTGGAGGCTAACAGATCTTCCTTGGGTTTAGAAAGTTCTAGGTCTCCGACTAAACAATTTAATTCTTTCTAGCTAATTTTGTGATGTTCAGATTTAACATCAGGTGGAAAGTCAGATCTACATTATCTAGTTACAATTTGCTATCATCAGTAACGTGCCACACTATACAAATAAGAAACAACTAGCAATTTACAGTAATATTTTCACCATAAAGGGTGCTCAATTAATTAAAACTTGTCTACATCATTCATGTCGAAATTTCCTGTTGACCAGTGTTATTTTCATTAAGGGACACTGGGAATGAAATTTGAAAGTTTCACAGTTCTTGATAGATTTTTCTGAAATTTGTACTGTGTTTGTATTTATATGAGAATAGGAGGTAGACCAAATTTTATTAAAATTGGATAATTCGTTTATGATATATAAATTATTTTATGAATTTAATTGGCACATTTTCAAAATAGAGCTCGCGTCTATTGACTTTTCAAAATTCATTTATATTGTCAGAACTGATACTCTAAAACATGGGTAACAATTGTATGAAGAGATATTTCAAATACGTTTGCCGATTATGCTGTACATAGTTTTTTAATAACAAAGAAAATTTAATCTTAAAAATTATTGATTTTTTTCATACAAAAAAAAATGTTTTTGGAATTCATGTTAATGATAACATCAATATTGAATCATAGTTTTGTTTAGCTGCTATTTATGAATACTTTTGAAAATGTTCATTGAATTTGAAGCAAAACTCAGGCGCGACCTTCTTTTGGAATGTGCAGAAATGTAGTTTTGAGAAAAACAGGCTTTTATATGGGAGCATTCTGTGGTCAAAATTGTCAAAAAGTCGAAAATTGTTTTTTTACCTTAAAATGTTCTTGGAACACCTGTACATTTGGATCAGCTAACATTTTTCACATCCCGCACTCCATGTGGTCATTACGGCCCTTTCAAATAGTGCTCTTCCCTTAACGTACACAGGATGCTCCTATATAAAAGCCTCTTTTTCTCAAAACTACATTTCTGCACATTCCAAAAGAAGGTCGCGCCTGAGTTTTGCTTCAAATTCAATGAAAATTTCCAAAAGTATTCATAAATAGCAGCTAAACAAAACTATGATTCAATATTGATGCTATCATTAACATGAATTCCAAAAACATTTTTTTGTATGAAAAAATCAATAATTTTTAAGATTAAATTTTCTTTGTTATTAAAAAAATATATACAGCATAATCAGCAAACTTATTTGAAATATCTCTTCATACAATTGCTACCCATGTTTTAGAGTATCAGTTCTGACAATATAAATGCATTTTGAAAAGTCAATAGACGCGAGCTCTATTTTGAAAGTGTGCCAATTAAATTTATAAAATAATTTATATATCCTAAACGAATTATCCAATTTTAATGAAATTTGGCGTACCTCCTTTTCTCATATGAATACAAACACAGTACAAATTTCAGAAAAATCTATCAAAAAATGTGGAACTTTCAAATTTCACTCCAAGTGTCCCTTAAATTTCCTTTATGTTAGAAGACGTCTTAACAGAAGTGTTCTGCAATTTTTCACACGAGCCTTAAAGTTTAGGCCAGCCTAAATATAAACAGCTACAGAAATGACCTGGTGTATAATGATCATGATTCATCGCTGTCATTTAGAAAAAACACTTGTTCCAAACTAATGTATACTCTTGTTTGCCTTAACTCTCCCATTAGATATAATAACACCAATGACTTTCTGTTTTGATAATTGCTTATACCAAATAAATAATATCTAAAGATGAATGACTCATTATGAGTGTTTGAATTAAATAAATAAATTGAGACTTGTTTGAAACCCTGAAAGAAGGATTAAGCTACCGATTTCTTGCAAACAGGAATCGATTTTAATCTCCAGTTTACAAAGCAGACGTCTAGTGCTACGCAAGGTGGAGGGTTGGAGTACTAAGTTAATTGTAGTCAACTATAGCACATACAAGATATCACGTCTTAAGTTTAGAACATTACCGCTGCCTGTAAATCATCACGTATTCATTATTCAACCCTCCTCAAGTATGAGCGAGAATCATTTAGATGTTATTTTCAATTAATGATACTTCTGTCAGAGTTAACGTGCAGTTACTATTATATCGTTTTATCTTTGTCTGACACCAATGAAAGTAATTAATGAAACAAACTCCACACTGAACACTGCGATACTCGTGCTTGTTATACAAATATTCCCTTTTCTTATTCCTCTATATAAATGTAAGCGAATACTTAGAAGAAAAAAATTGCAAATTTTAAACCATTTCTAAAGGTGCACACGAACTTTCCGCCTTGCAGTGAAATTAGCTGCTAAGGTAGTGACAGCAAACTTAATGTCATTTGTCAGGACATACTGTTCATTTGAAACAGCACGCCTTAGCCAGATCAGCTATTGCGACACGAATTTGGCCTGCTCACGTTCTATAAGCCTAGCACCAACACTGGAATCATTTTAGTTCTAGTCCACAACTTAATAGAAACACCGTAAGAACATATGTTCTGCAGGTGCACTGAAGTTGGAACTGCAATGTTTGCCTGTTAATGTAGAAGGATTGGTGAAATATTGCTTTTGCAAACTGCAGGTGATGTGAGTTGTGAGGTGACATGGCTGCCATGTCCTCCGAACAGCAAGGGAAGCATATGACTAATTTAATTCTCATACTACCTATGCAGGTACGCCTGAGAATTAGGTGACCCTTCGCGGAGGTCTCACTGAAGATGGCTATATACTTTTGTGAAAGATAGTACATAGTTTTCAATTTTGAAACACAAACTTCAAGTATAATGAACTAAATTTAAGCTAAAAACTACATTTTAAAAAGTGTTTGTAATTGTGCACTCGTAAGGCACTTTTTCGTATACGAATAACCAAACCGATAGTTAAGAATATAGCTTATATGGCGTCTTAATCACTTAGGATAGCGGCTCCTATGAAGCGCAAAAGAAAGGGGGAAAAAGAAGAAAAGACAGTTCATATTTTGTTTAAAATGTTAAATAAAGATGGCTTGTATTACGGTTATTAAAAAAATAGATAACAGGAATATTTAAGAAGTTGTATAATTTTCGTTACTATTATTTATAAGCCTAAACCGGTTACCATGAGAAACGGTACAGCTCCGAATGTGTAATACACACCGAGAATAGGCAGGCATTTGCGAATGTTATACGTTTTGGCGCATTTTAATTTTTATTACAACGCCAGAATCACCAGCGCACCCTGGTACATAAGAAATGAAAATCACCACTTAGATCTAAACTTACCTAAAGTAACCACAGTTCTCCACTCTTCCTATACAAATCGATATACAACGTTAGCAAATCACCCGAACGTCTTGTTGAAACAAATACCACAAAACATGCCACCAGAACAACCACAGCGCCGTCTCAAGAGGAAAAGACACACAGATCTATTGATTGACTGAGGAACATCAATGGATGTAACCCTTAGAACACGCTTCATGACAATACTAGACTAACCTATGTAGCACAATTGCAGTACTATGTACAAAAATTATGCATTAATAATAATAAAAAAAAAATAAAAAAAATGCCAGAAGATACAACTCTACTGCCAATTTCAGAAACAGCATATTACATCTGAAACACAGGGAGACAGAGAGATAGATAAAGATAGAGATAGAGAGAGACAGAGAGAGCGCGCGATGGGCACTGCTCTAGAATGAATACGCGAGCTGTATCAGGCAGACCTAAGCGTGTGCATTCTATGCTGTCAAAATGTCCAGTGCTTCTTTAGGAGACACAAGAGATATGTGTGTGTGCAAAAGCAAACTCATCAGTCAGAAATAAGTCTAGGCTTCGATAATGTTGTTTGCATACAAAAGGCTAACTACAGATGCACTTGTGTGCTTTATATTCTGTTTATCTTCAGGTTATAGCGCAGGTCTGATCGCTTTGATGTTTAGATTTAGTCTGCAAAAAGTATACTGAATAATAATAATAATAATAATAATAATAATAATAATAATAATAATAATAATAATAATAATAATAATAATAATAATAATAATAATAATAATAATAATAATGATAACACTACTGTGCTTTTGAAATGGGAAGGAGTTTGTCCTTGAGCACCTCCAGCCTGGAAACCGATTTGAGCCTGTCATACCGCTTTCCCCTTAAATGGGGCTTGACGCGCGGTAAGAGAATATTAGGACAGTATGCGAGAGAGAGGTAAATATGAAAAGAGTGGGGGTAATGAGCTTGCAACGCTGTGCACGTTAACGCATCTCAATGGCTGCAGATCAGAACTCTTCTCATTTGAAAAGCACAGTAATAAATATAATAATGCTAGAAAACACACTAATAATAATAATGATAATAACAATAATAACAACAACAACAACAACAATAATAATAATAATAATAATAATAATAATAATAATAATAATAATAATAATAATAATAATAATAATAATAATAATAATAATAATAATAATAATAATAATAATAATAATAATAATAATAATAATAATAATAATAATAATAATAGTAAATAACAATTTTATTGACGTCGTTTTAAGGGTCCCACGTTGTGTGCGCCAAGTTCGAAGACGTTGGTTCACTGGGTACGGTGTCAAGCCAAGTATGACGTCGTTGCTCGCTGGAGAATATCTCCGTAGTCCGGTCCACGAAGGTCTTGTGGTACTGTAGATCTGCTCTATAAATAGCCTACATTTTGCCCTGGCTAACCATTAGAGCTGAAACGGCGCTATCTACAGGGTATGCGTGAGCGGTGTTGACGGAATAAGAATAAACACAGTTCCTTGTGATGAATTTAATTCTCGGAACGTTTTCACGATCAATATTCACCATGAGTTGTCGCCGTTTGTGAGTAAAGTTATTATTACGTTCCCCTGTCGCAGTTAAAATAGGTTGAGTCGTTGAAATCGGCTACGGTGGAATAATTCACTTTCCCTATTTTAAAAATATACTTCATCGCTTAATACACTACTGGGATATACTGCTCACTCTATAATATTCGCGGTAGTAACTGTTACGTCTTAGCGCGAATCAATGTTTGTGACTGCGGCAGGCGATATGCCACAGCCCCGTCGCGGGTTTCAAATCAGAGTGGGCTGCCACGCTATGCTTGGTAACTGAAGAACCCGCGGGCTTTAGCCTCGCTTCAGACTGAATTCCCAGAAAACCGCTAGCTAGCGAAACCTTAGCGACTGGGCATTTCTTAGAAAACTGGCCGAACAAGTTTTGGGTCGACCGTCCGGGTCGCTAATTACCACAGGTAGCCAAACCCAAAACATTACCAGGCACCTTTTACCAGTAATATTTTAACCACATGAACCAGAAACAGTACATCATATAACTTCTGAATTATAATATTTACTCGCATACTAGTTATTGAATTTAAATACTGTTGCTTCCTATCATAAAATTATCTATTCGTAATAATCATATTAAATACATTCACATTTCTTTCTCATTACAATTTTAATTAACATTTAATTCATTATTAAAATCATTTAATAATACGACTCATAATTAGGGTATCACAATTAATAACCAAGAGCAAGAAACTAAGAATATCACTAATAACAATAACTAATAATAATAATAATAATAATAATAATAATAATAATAATAATAATAATAATAGTAGTAGTAGTGGTAGTAATAATACTACTACTACTACTACTACTACTACTACTACTACTACTACTACTAATAATAATAATAATAATAATAATAATAATAATAATAATAATAATAATAATAATAATAATAATAATAATAATAATAATAATAATAATAATAATACTTTTTCTGTTGTTTATACTGTTGTCTATCATCATGATGTACACGTGCTGGTTCAATTACCTCTGACTTCACGTCCCGCTGAGAGGCGGCAACGCTACTGACCTCTCTTCCGCCGCGAACTTCTGCAACTCTTTAAACGCACGAAGGGTTATCTACTTACGGTAGGACAGGCTGCAGTGGGCCACCTGGTATTTCTCCCATTTTCCACTATATTTAACACCGTGTATACACGTAGATATTATGCGTTCATTCCTAAGTTTACCATGGCGTCATTGTTTTCAATCAATTGTTTGAATCTAGTGTACGCTCCAAGAAGGACGGAAGTAGTGTCTACAGCTGTGGCGGAGAAGCTGCCACAAGCACAGCGTGGGCGTTCAAATTGGCAATGTCATCTCATTACTCATAACGTGCCTCCCACA
This sequence comes from Tenodera sinensis, assembly GCA_030765045.1. Lineage (NCBI taxonomy): Eukaryota > Metazoa > Arthropoda > Insecta > Mantodea > Mantidae > Tenodera > Tenodera sinensis. The sequence continues at coordinate 227,612,775 of CM060964.1, read as the reverse complement.
GTCACCCGCTAAAACATAATAAAACAAGCAATAAATAATGTTAATGTTTCTTGCATAACCCTACCAATTTTCACTCATTCACAATTTTCACTCATTTACACTTACTAAAGGGAGCAGCAACACACCCTTTTGATAAACACATTGCCTTACGCTAGCAATAACACCAGTGCCGCGCTTATAGCTTTCATGGATCATCCATATCCACCAAACAAAGTATAGTGCGAAGGAAGTTCTGGAAGACATACCGTGCAGACCGATGTGGAAGGTTCTCACCATATATACCTATTTCATTTGTATAGCGTTTTTCTAAAGTATGACTATTGGTTAATTAAAAATATAGAAACGCAAAAAAATACTCATGTAGAAAATCAAGGAAAAATGAATGGAATGTTTATGAATGTTAAATTCAGATAAAGAATAGCCTTTATGGCGAGACTGGTTAAATGTGGGCGTTTGTGAACATTTTTCCTAAAATGTAATAAACACAAAATACACAAGACACAAAACCACTGCCTCTGTGGTATAGTGGTTAGCAAACTAGCTTTCAAGTTCACAGATCCCAGTTTCGATTCCTGACTGGAGGATGTGAAATTTTCTGTAGTCAGGGTTAGTCCTCATCAACCTGAGGGTCTGCAAATAGGATTGAGGATGTAAATGTGTGTGTGTGTGTGTGTGTGTGTGTGTGTGTGTGTGTGTGTGTGTGTGTGTGTGTGTGTGTGTGTGTGTGTGTGAAATTACTGTTTAAAGACAAAACCCAAAGATCGATACCATAATAAAGCGAGTGAACGTAACTGACGACGAGCAATCGCTCCAAAGGCAAAGACACCGATATGATCTTAAATGTTAAAGGTCACATATAAATTAAAAAAAAATACACAGAAGTTGCGAAATTCACCTGGGATATAAGATATTTACATTAAGTTCTTACTTTAACATAATAACATTCTGTGAAATGTATTGGGACACATTCATAGAGAATATTCCACAGAACTAAAATAATAGAATTCTATCCCAGACAAACAGTTATAAATAAAAGCCGGAGGAATGTGCCCTCGCATGCGATAGAGGTTAGTTGTATGGAGAGTATGAATGACGTCAGAAGTACAGCATGGCCATCAAATCTACCATCAATTGCCACTATATAAGCAAGAGCCGAAAGCATACCGTGGTACCACTCTCTTCGAGTAAATGGCAACTTCAAGGGGAGACATAACTTTAACTGGCGCACTCCTGTGGAATGCAGATGCCATCCACAGGAAGCAAAACGAACTTGAAAACTACCTGCGGCGTAACAAAATTGATGTCGCATTCATTTGCGAAACAAAATTACAGCAAGAGCACACTTTTAAGCTCCAGGGGTATCAAATCTTTCGGAACGACAGAATTGGCAGACAGGGGGGAGGGACTGCTATTTTGCTCAGAAACACTGTTGCTCATGCTTCTGTTACGCTACCTGCAATGGCAGCGTTAGAGTGCACAGCACTTAAAACACGTGTAAATAATCAAACGGTGATGCTGGTAGCGCTTTATCGGCCCCCCAACTCCTTAGGTTTCATACGTGACCTCGAACAAATCCTCGCTTTAGAGGAGCACGTTATAATTGCAGGAGATTTCAACGGTCGGCACCCCTAGTGGTTTTCAGGCCGGGCAAACGCGGCTGGAAATCTCCTGGTTGAACTTATAACTGATAATGACGACATAGAGGTACACCTTCCCCCAGATCCTACATTTTGGCACAGATCGGGGCACTTTGACCCCAAAATTTTGGACTTCGTACTAACAAAAAATGCGACACCTTTAATTAACTTTACAGTGTATCACAGCCTGGACTCTGACCACCTTCCCGTGCATTTCGATATACAGGGTGGCATTCCAGCCGGTGCCTCTGGGCCTCGAAGGAGGGCTGAGACCGATTGGAATAAGTTCACCATGGAAATGCACAGGATGGCGCAACCCAGGCTGTCATACTATAGCGAGGCAGACATAGATATCGCCATTGAAAACTTCACTGCCTCGCTACACACGGCCAAGAGAAGCGCTACCACTTACACCACAAGACCACCCGGTTTTTGTACGTACCCCGAGGTAGAGCAACTCATTGCGCGGAGACGACGCTTGACAAGACTGTGGCGGTACACCCGTCAGCCTGAATATAAAGTGCTAGCAAAATGGCTACGCAACACCATTCGACATCAAATTAAAGTCAACAAAACTAAGCAGTGGGAAAACAAAATGCTAAGTACCACCCATTCGGACTTTTCCTTGTGGAAATTATTAAAGGCATTTAAAGTCTCCACGAACGTCAACTCCGCAACTGAGGCGCTGCACACTCATGGCGGCCTGCACTTCTCCGAAGAGGAGAAAGCCGAGGTCTTCGCTGACTGTCTTGAAGATAGATTCAGCGAAAACCCAGTTACCAACCGCGATATAGAACGGGAGATACCGACATGGGTACAAACCTGGGTGGCGCAGAAGCAAGAGCAACAACTACCCATCATAACACCGCAGGAAGTTTACAAGCTCATTAGGAAATTACCTAATGGGAAAGCTGCCGGCCCAGACAAAGTGACTAATGAGGAACTTAAGCATCTCCCGAGAAAAGCCCTGGTGCAACTGACTAAAATATTTATCGCCTGTCTGCAGCAAGGCTATTTCCCCTCTACCTGGAAACGAGCCAAGGTAATTATGCTTCCAAAGCAAGGGAAAAGCACCAGGCAACCGCAAAACTACCGCCCCATTAGTCTTTTGTCTACTATTGGTAAATTGCTTGAAAAACTTATACTTTTTCGACTTCAAAAACAAGTTTCGGAATCTCATGAACTCTCAAATTCACAGTTTGGTTTTCGAAAAGGACATTCTACTGATTTACAGCTTCTCAGACTATCTGATGACGTAACAGAGCAATTTAACAATGGGGCTTCAACGTTGGCGCTATTTCTGGACGTAGAAGCCGCATTCGACAGGTGCTGGCACAATGGCCTTATTTACAAACTGCACCACAATTTCCCGGCTCTTCAAAATTATCTATATTTGCTGCACAATTTTTTAGAAAAACTGATGTTTTACGTCCAAGTGGGCCCCTCCTCCTCACGGGAGCGAGTGATGCGGGCTGGCGTCCCACAAGGGGCAATCATGTCACCTTTTTTGTACATATTATTCACCAACGATTTCCCAGCGGACGCCAGATGTAAGGTCGCCATGTACGCCGACGATACTGCAATATACAACCACCATAGCTGATTCATTTCTCTAAGCGGCATCACACTTTGGCAATGGACCTAACGGTCGGTGGTCAGGTATTGCATTGCCGTCGGCAAGTTAAATACCTAGGGGTTACCTTGGACCGCACAATGTGCTGGTCCACCCACATAAAAAATAGCGCCAACAAAAGCAGACAGCGGCTAAAGTTATGCGCCCCCAGCTTCCGCAGCAAACAGCTGCAATTGAAGTCCAAACTCGTCCTGTATAAAGCTTTGATCCTTTCGGTGGTTCTATACGCGTGTGTGGCCTGGGCAAACGCCTCAAAAACCGCCCTGAAGACTATCCAAACCCTCCAAAACGTCTCCCTCCGGAAAATGCTCTCTGCTCCCATCCTCACCACTAACCGAACCCTTCACCTGGAAACCCAGATCCCTTCCATTCCCGAGGCCATAACAAAAAGAGCCATTGTTGCGTGGGCGCGCATCAGGAATCACCAAAATGACGTGATTGCCAATATTGGCAAGGGCGAGCCAAAGCATCGTAAGCATGCTAGAATTAAAATGTTTTAGACATTGCATGGCTCGCCGACTGATGCGCACCCATGCAACCCAGGTCCTAGGCCACACACTGCGGAAGAGGTCTGTACCTCGGAAACGCCCCAGGAGCTGCAACCTGGTCCGCACAGGAAAACTGCGAAAAAACTGTAAATAAGTGACGTGTATATAGTGTAGTGTGTGTAAATATATATATATATATATATATATATATATATATATATATATATATATATATATATATATATATACACACACGAGCGTGTGTGTGTGTGTGTGTGTGAGAGAGTGTGATGGGACATATGTGTTGTATGCCCAGGAGTGAGTGAGCGTGTGGATCAGTGTACATAAACAAACAAAAAACGATCAAAAAAAAAAAAGGACGACCAAAAACACTGAATATACACCATAGAACTGTTCTCGGTGAGCTAAAGCTGCTCACCGTATGGGTTTTTCTTGTAAAAAGAGCAAACCAGAGTGCCCATTCAAAACTGTAAATTGTAAATACTGTAAATTTGAGCCTGTAAGCCGGGCCCCTTTGTACCGGCACCGGGCAAATATCTTAGTTAATAAAATAAGTTGAAGTTGAAGTTGACCGTGGTACTCTGCTAACTAGTGAAACATTGCCTTGCCAGTGTATGCAGGATGGGCTACTGGGATAGAGACCATCACGTATTATGCGGTGCATTACAATGAAATTGTACATGTTACTGGCGCTCTATGTGATGTAGATTCATGTGTTATTGTAACTGCAAGGTCTCTGATATCGCATGAGCTATCTGAAAATCTTCAGTTCTTATCCAACAATTTTGAAGCCCAAAGCCATTAAACAATTAGAAAAATCGGGTTTGGAAATGTCCAAGAGCATAAGCATAATAGAAGACTTAGCTAATTCAATTAACAGAATACTTATTGTGCCAGGTATCGAAAAGGCGAAAGCTAAATTCCAGAAAGCTGTAAACAAAAATATTGGTCATCAAGCTATGTGAAATTTTGAAATTGAGTAAGAAGGAAAACACGCCAGATGACAGAATATAATTCTTTACATTTGCACCTCTGACATCGTGTGACGTAGAATGAAGTTTAAACACTGCTTCAATGAAAGGCGCCGACATTTCACATTTAATCATTTACCAACGTACATTGTAACCCAGTGTAATGTACTCTGTGACGATATTATAGTTAATAAATAGCAATATGTATAGGCAGTGAAGTCCATGTATAATATACATATGGAAAAACGCACAGCCTCCGGTCTTTAGTTATAAAATACGTTTGCCCAATATTTCACTATTGTATAAAATGATGGCCACTTAAAGTATATGTTAAATACCATGGATTAGGCCCATAATCTACACACTCGTTATTAATAGTAAGCAGTAGGCTAGCAATAAAAAGCGAGAGATTTATAATTGCAAGAGCAGAGGAAACGTTACAGCATCATTAAAACATTATTATTGTCGAAGTCGGTGGGGGAGGGAGAGATCCTAAGCTCCCAGAAAAAAAAAATGTGCATACACATTCAGAGAGTGAAATACATACCTATGCTAGTTATTAGATCACCTGGATATTAAAGCCCACTTTGCGATTGGTGATATTTAATTAAAATATATATTAGAATCTCGTCATTTTCTCAGTTACCATTTCAAGGGATATTTTGTCACTTCACAGTACTTTCTATTCATTTCACATTAAGCATTATAAACATCATAACTATTTGAACAGAAAAGGCTATGGTTACGTAGTGCAATATGATTTGCAAACATAACGTCGGAAATTAATTTTCCTATAAGGCGACAAAGCTATCAAATCGTTTATTTGGCGAACTTTGTGTTAGTAATCCGTTATTACACTCAACATCGCTGTTTTATAATGCTGGAGGTGCTCCTCCCGTGTATGAAAGATCTGCTTTTGACAAAACAGTGCAATCCTTCAGGTCGTGGCAAGAGTGGCAGTGAATGTGCTGCTTTTCACTAGTTATATACGTTTTATGCAATCCTATCACTATACGTTTATAGCTAATTATATAAGTTAAATTTCATCTTGCCAGCTTTTATATAAAAAGTTTGTCTGATATTGTTTAAACTTGCTTTACTGGATACCTTATGGTGGTAGAGCTGTTAAGGTCTATCCTCAGCTGCAAGGCTTATTTCCTTAGGTTTTTTGACCAAGGGTGGAAAGTGATACCTCTGCCATCTGGTGTGGCTAATGAGGTAGTTTTATATTATTGTTTGGAGTGCAATGCACGTTTTCAGTGGTGCAGTTGGTGAACCGTTTGCTTCCTTAACTTGCTTCCTATGAGTCGATCGGAGAAACTGCAGAATGATGTCAGATGTTGGGATTTCGAAATTCAGGATATTCTTAATGTTGCTGCAAATAAATATTTCTCCCAAACATCCAGTTATAATGGTGTTTGAATTGACATTAATAATTTAATTTCTTGGCCAGTCTCACGATACGTGGTCCAAAAGTGATTGGCAACAGAAGATCTATCAATTTGCTTCAATTTAATGTACATCTCACATTTACTCATCCTGAGTTATAAATTTCCTTTTATTCTACCAGGTATTTGGAGACATCTGATAAATTCCTGACCTTTTTGGGGTATCCACAGTCTTATTTGATGGTTTGTTTAATAAATTTGTTAACTCAACAATGTACATCAAAACAATTTGAGGTCCAAAATGAATAGTTAATGCATTTTTATACATCATAGGATTTTTTGGTTTTGTTTTAATTATGTAAACTATCGATTGTTTGTATTCTGTTTACTTACTCTACCATGTACTTACAGTAAGTAGAGGAGGTACTGTATTTCATCCAAAAATTCAGTTTTTGAGACTCTCTCAATTAAAAAAAAAAAATTAGGAAAAGGTCATTTAGTGAATTGCATAAGTGAACAACGAAAAGTCCGTTAGATACCAAACTTAATTTTAAGATCTTCCAAGGCTATGTTTCAGGTAAAAGGAATTTAAATCGATTATAAATGCGTACGATTGAATATATTTATTACGCCATTGTTGCTGAGCAACTATTATGACACCCGTGTTAAAAAGGCGCACTTATACGGAATTTTGACTATCATAGCTCAGGAATATAAATAGTTTTTGCAAAGGTTTGCGGTTATTTAAGCTGTTGCTGATATACTGAACAGAGAGAAATAAAAATATTTGCCTAGCTCAGTTTCCAAACAGAGATAAAACTCAAAATAACACGATTATTTTTCTCTGTTGCACAGATGACTCGTTTTCTAGGCCTCAATTCGAATAATGAATTATTGCGAACAAGGAACTTCAAAACGACCATACAATTCGTCACTCCAATTGCTGCATTGCGTTTTACGTTATGCGCAACATATTTTCTTATTTCGCTGATGGGCCTCCTTGCTTTGAAACATTATGCGTTGTCTTTCATAGTCTAGTTCCGAACCAGACTTGACATGAGCAAAAGTACTACGTTTTACTAATACAAATAACTATTTAGTCAAGTAAAAGTAATATGATTTGTACAAACACATGACTGTCTCTACTCGCTCTTGTACAAAACATTCTTACAACGTGTATCCGTTTATGGAGATAGGAGATACACTTGTAGAGATGTTTTTATTACGCATTTCCTCATAGATATAATGCGAACTACAGAGCACACAGGCTTAAGAGATAGTCAAACCTTTTAAAGAACTGGTCGCTATGTGATGGCTCTTTTAGGGGGAGGGGCCTTTGGTCGTCAGAGACCATTTAGCCATCAGGACGTCATACTTCTATTAAATTCATTTGGTATAAATTGTGTACTTTAACGAGAGTTACGTTGTACGTTATTTTGTTTAGTAAGATTTTGTCTATTTCTCACGATTTACTAGTTATGTAAAAGTCATTCTGAATGCAGAGAAAATACAGGATATATATTTTAGTTGTAATGAACATATCTCATGTTATGGCAATTTAGTCAAAATCGTTAGAGCTTTTTTTTTTTAAAAAAATAAGCGTTTTTGAAAATGTTCCATTGAAAGAGCAGTTTGGAATGGGGGGGGGGGGGCGTTTTGAAG